>JASJET010000036.1:9792500-9983582 GCA_034092305.1 Diaprepes abbreviatus | reverse complement strand
TCACATAATAAATTAAATACATTGGTCACAAATTTAAAAAGTAAAACTCCTCTAATGAATAAATCAAATATAATATATTCGATCCCTTGCACAAATTGTCCAAAAAATATATAGGCATGACGAGCAATTACTGAAGAACAGATTAAATGGCCATAAATATACAAAAAACGCCTCAACAGCGTTAAACAAACGCACAGGACGAAAAACACACTTTTGATTATAACAGTACCATTATAAAAAACAAAGATATGAATTACCAAAATTACAGATAAAGGAAATGATTGAAATTAAAAAAGATAAAAACACTGTTAACGACAGAACAGATATGGGAAATTTGAGCCACATTTACGCAAACCTAATTTAAACAAAACTATTAAGTATTCGATCCGGTCAAATAAGAATCAAAAATAGAATATCCTCTTAAACATAAAACCAAACATATACCTTATTTGTTTTTTTTATACATTGTAAAATATAAAAAATATTAAAAAATTAAAACACATTCGCATTTCACGTATCCTCAGTAAACGATGAAAATTTGAAGTTTATTTAGAAAGAGAACAGCAAAATGTCAAGGTATGTACTGGTAAAATTAAATATTTTTAAAATGTTTTAAAGTTTTGACTACTGTTTTTAAGTGTCTTGTTTGTTTTCGAAAATGGTAAAATGTGTTTTTTATTTGATGTTTTTTAATTATATATTTTTTAGGAAAAAATTTTGAAAATGCCTTGAATAAAGGGCGAAACGTCAATCGTTTTGTGTTTTATTAATTATAGAACTAAACCCAAGAAAATACAAAATTACGAAAAATTATATATATATATATATATATATATATATATATATATATATATATATATATATATATATATATATATATATATATATATATGGGGCGTTCTTTGCCAAATCAATCATCACCTGTCCAAAATTTGATGCAACATAGAGAGTTCTTTGTGGACTCATTTTGTAGCTGTGGTTATGTAGTTACTATAAAGCATGGCTTTTTTTGAAAAATCAAAATAACTAATATGGCGCTTCCAAAGAACAAGCTTTTGAAACCGCAAAGAAAAACAATTCATAGAGTTTTTTGTGACGGCAAAATATTCCGTTTTATTGATCACGAATCTGGCATCAGAATATCCGGATCCAATATAACAGTCAATAACCCCCAAAATGCAAATTGTAGCTGTAAAGAAGGGTATAACCTACTTGAGTGAACGACTACGGTAGTTTAAGACATAGCTGATTACAATCTTGCATCAGAATATTGAAATTTAAAATAGCATATCCAATATGGCGACCAATAACCACCGAAATGCATATTATGGCTATAAAGAAGGGTACAACTTATATGAAAGTTCGACTACGGGGTTTATAACATCGCTGATTACGAATCATGTATCAGATTATCGAAATTTATTTATCCAATATTGCGGCCAATAACCCCCGAAATGTATATTATGGTTGTACCGAAGGGTACAATCTGCTTAAAAGTTCGGTTGCGGGATTTATGACATCGCTGATTACGAATCTTGCATGAGACTAACTAAATTTAAAGTGACATATCTATCCAATGTGGCGTCCAATAACCCCCGAAATACGTATTATGGCTATAAAGGAAGGTACCACATACTTAAAAGGTCGGTTAAGGAGGTTTATAACATCGCTGATTATGAATATTGCATTAGAATATCGAAATTTTAAATGGCATATTTAATATGGCGGCGTTGATCACCGAAAGTTTTATTATGGCTATAAAGAAGAGTAAAATCGAGAACAAAGTCTTTTCATACGTAGCAATGACTGTCAACAGAGATCAGTAAAATTTTATATAATCTTCCCAATGAACAGATTTTGTGAGTTGGTCATTGATCTTTTATTTTAGAGGGGTATCATAGATGTTGGTTCTACGTCGAAGATATTACAGGGAATATAAAATATTTCTTATCGTCCTTTCCTCAACAAAACTAATCATAAAAATTTTTCTTCTCCAGTTAGTAGTCGCTAGCTCCTTAATTATTTCAAGGATTGAAGGCTTGTAACGGAGAGAAGAGCCGCTTTCAAAAAATTTAGCATCAATAATTTTTTGAAGAGCTATTTCGTTTTTTTCTAAATTAAATGATCAAAACTGATCTACCCTTCTTTATAGCCGTAATATGCATTTCCGGGGTTATTTTGAATTTCGCTATTTTGATGCTAGATTCGTGATCAATCATTTACTACGAATTCTCCTTAAAATTCTATGAATTGTCTTTCTCTGCGTTTTCTAAAGTTTGTTCTTTGGAAGCGCTATATTGGATCCGTCATCTTGATTTTTTCAAAGAGGCTACAGTTTCAAAACTACGTAAGTATAGCTTCAAAATAAGCCCACATAGAACTGTCTACGTTGAGTCAAGTTTTAAACAGGGAGGGGGTGATCGATTCGGCAAAGAACTACTACTATCATTCATGACATAAATTTTGATTCACAGCCCTCAGCATTTGAGAAACTCAGAGATTTTACTTATTGTAAGTTTTTGTGCATACTGACTTCTGAGCTTCTAGCGCTTAATTTTCCGCTGACTTCTTAAATAAAGCTGCCAGTACAAGGTTACGTGACCGCCTCTACTAGTCCATCATTTTAAACTGGTTTATATCATTGATCTTTCTAGTAGCTTTGGAGACGTAAATATAAAGTGGCGCTTTGCTAATAGACCCCTAATGGCGTACCATTGTCAACCAATGGAAATATATAATGTTTTTTTTCTCCACAAATTATTAAAATTCCATCAAAAATAGTGGGATCTAACTGAGGTATCAGGAAAACGGCTTATTTCAGCAAAATTTTAAAATATAGGTAAATTTTCAAAATCATGAATAAACAACAACCAAGAAGTTGCTGGAATTTTTTAATGACAACAGTGTATGAAGACTTATTTTTATATAATTTTGTTTGTTCCTTTACTGTGCTACTCAATTTTTAATTTCACTTGATCCCGATCAAAAGTTTATGGTAACTTCAGGGCATACCTTCTTCCAATTGTTTTCTGCCTACATGATATTTTAATGGATCATTTTTTGAATCACTGTATAACTCTAACTAAATTAAATATGCGATGCAGGTTTGTGAAATGGATAGTATGCATGAGCAAAACAAGATAATCACATATCATTTGAATACTACAGTTTGAAAATACACGAGTGTAAATCAATATAGTTAAATGGAATTTCAATTCCCATTTATAATAAGAAATGAGGTTTTACCTTAAGTTAATTTACTTTAAAACACTAGCAGCTGGTCGAATGCTAGTAAACAAATGTATGAATGTACTTAAGTAGAACGAATTTTTATTGATGGTAAATAAAAATAATTATTTTATATTTTATACTTTCAATTATATATATATATATATATATATATATATATATATATATATTATATATATATTTATATATATATATATATATATATATATATATATATATATATATATATATAATATATATATTATTATAGAGAGTTAGACCTCAACATTCGCTTTTAATGTAAACAATTGAATTCATATTTAACTTAATAAAACTTAATTTTAATATAATTAAAATATTTACCAACATATTTTAAAAAAGTATCATTACAGTTAAATTAATGAATTTGGTAATTTTTAATTTTCAAGAATTTAATTAAATTTTTAACCATTGTGCATTCTTAAATTGATTTTCTGTGTATATAGGCGTTGTACTTTTGTTATTCAAAATAAGTGGTCTTTCATGAAATGCGTAATTGAGGTTATAAATCACTAGCTTTCACATAGCGACGATTTAATAAGTCATTTTACCATTTTTTTTATTATTTCTTCTACCACCGAAATTTTAATTAACAAAACCGAGCTATAATCTCAGAGCTCAAATAATAAAATAACTATTATTCTGTTATTACTTATTTAATGAAGTAAAATTTTCTAACAGCTCCCACCCTTGGGGAATCAAAATTTGTCTCTAAAGAAAGGCGTTCACTTCAACAACAGCACGGTGAAATTAAATTAACAAGTGTGCATTTTATATTGTTTATTTACCAATATACGTGTGTAGAAAATCCAGACCGGAACCTGGACGTTTCTTAAATAAGATGAAGAAAATACTATAATTCATCAATCAGAGAGAGGATTCCAAGTTATTTACTTTCATTCAGGCCGTGGAAGCGTAAGTACCGTGTTTCGCGTCAAATTTTTTTGTTACAATGTTAGTTTATTTCACGGAACAAAAAGAGCAGATTATTAAGTGCGACTATTCTGGTAAATAATCGGCAGATTTGCATTTACGTGCGAAAATTATCCTGTTCCATGAAAATTTAGAATTTCGGAAATTATTAAAAAATTTGTGACAACCGGTTGTCTAAAAATTTGTAAAAAATGCACTGATAATAATGAGGAGCAACCGGTTCCTCAAATTACTGAAGTACGAGCAAATCGGGAGACTGACGTTTGTAGTTTAACAGAAATTAATTTTCCTTACAATAGTACCGTAATTGCTGAAGAACTTGATATGAACGCTCGAACAGTTCGGAATATTTTAAAGCGGAACAAATATCGCTGTTACAAATTGAGAATGACTCCAGAAATTTTTCCGGAAGACCAGGAAACACGTATGGTATTTTGTGAGGATATGATGGAAGGGGTAATAGCATATAACCCCTGAAGTCTTGGCAAATACGAGAACCGTATTTTACAATAGACTGGGTTATTGTCTCGCTCAAAGTGGAGGCCTGTTTGAACACCTCTTGTGGACTTTTAGGTTTGTTGATTTAATTGAATTTAATTATTTGTTTATTTATTTACAATTACTGAACGTGTTACTTTTATTTTTACCAGAATTAAAGTTTATTTTTGAGAAATATTTTTAATTTTAAAAGTGATTATTAACTTATTTACTTATAAAATACCATTGCGTTTCACTAGTATTTTTATTAGAATAAGTGTTTATTTTGTAACAGAAATATCAATTTTCTTGACGCTCAATGGCCAACAAAAACTTTTTTTTTGTATTTCTACTATTTGATGCATTTAAAGCAATCAATGTATCAAATAGTCATTAAATATTCCAAATTCCATCGATTACGTCATCAGTTAAGACGAAAAGTAAATACACCCCAAATGAGACGTTTCAAGGTACTGCTCGTCTTCGTGTAGCACGGAAGTTAGAGGGGGTATATTGTGCGTAGGCGTTCCCTAAGGATCTTCTGTCCCGAACTAAAATAGAAGGTTGGCTATAGTAACGTTCTATTAAACCTCGGTAATATGAACGGCCAATCTTTTCTTTCTAAAGTTTCGTCTCAGGTCAAAGGCAACAGTGTTGTGGATGCGTCACGCCCAGTTACATTTGTGCGCCGCTCTTTTATTTGACATTGGATTGTCGAGATACAAATATCAACGAATACGTAATTGAGCTAAACAGAAAGGCAGTAATATATTTTCGCCGTACTCTGGTGTGTATAATTAAAAAAAAAACATGTTATCCATATGACGATTATCTAACTTTTTCTAAATCAAAAGCCGAGGTTAAATTCCAAGGCTACTGGATCATACTGTGAATCGAATTATATTGCTTCAATAGACGCCCTTGAACAAATCGATAAATTAGATTTGTAAATATGAGTTTCATTTGCAAACGGCGCTTTGATGGATCGTCAGGTCAGAGCCAGTACAAAACGATATTCACTGATCCGAATATTTCTGATACAAACTTATTCCTCACCTCTCTTACTCCACTTCAATTAGCAAGTGTTAACACGCAAACTCAACAAGAACAGATTGTGTTGTACAATTCCAAACCCTCGTCTATTATGAATTGCGGGCCTCTGAAATTTGAATTTATTAAGAAAACCGAACAAATGTCTTTAACGAAAATAGAAAATTATGAACACGAACCAGACCACTTGCACCATATAAAAGAGTTCTCTTTGCCACCCGAGCTTCAGTACAGTACAACTTATCTATGACGATGATAGACGGCTAGGTGGATGCTTTGGCTGGAGCGAAATCGGTCCAACGTTGTTACCTCTGCCAAACAACATCTCAGTTCAACAACATTGATACTGTGTCCCAGTAAATACAGAGTATTTCAAGCTACAGCCATTATAACAAGAGTAAAGCGAAAACTGATCCTCCAGTTTTCAGTCATTTTGTAAACTACTGGAAGCGAACATTAAACTCCAATAGAGAAGATTTGGGAATAGAAACTTCAAACAGCAAGATTTTTCTTCAAAGGATATTCTTGGTACAACATGCCAACAGGAATCCACAAATTACTTACTCCATTGACCAGACATCATAGCATTTGCAATATTACTGATAGGTAAACTATCGATAGATGCACAAAAATCAACGGACATATTAATAAGAAACTATTGCCTAGACTTTGCCCGAAAATCTTCTCGAGAAAAATATGGAGGATGTGTTCCAAAACTTTTGGCGTCGATGGATCCTTACACTGTTTTTTGACATCGTAAGGATTCGGACAACAATTCGTACGTATTGGAGAATGAGAAAAGAGCTGTTAACAAAGAAGGCAATGATTAAAAAGTTCTTTTTATTATTTTTATTACAGACGTATTATTTATTCATTTGTGTAAATCAATAAATATTATATTACTTATAAATTATTTGCATTGGCATTTGTTAAGAAGTCCTAAGCATAGAGGAAAAAGTACTTTTGCCTTTTTAACGATTATCGATATCCACGTATTTATTATTATAGTATTATTTTTAAAATGGACCTTGGACTCAAGCGCAATATTTTATTCATAGAAATACAAATATTCTTTTTATTTTGTTTTTAAACTGCATATTTAACAGCTATTGAACCACATTAGACATTTTTCGAATTTATTTTCATGATGTTAAAGATTCAGTCTGCTATGGTGTATCCGATTTTTATTTTTATTATTAAATCTGTGCTTTCAACCCACTGTGTTTTGACAACCCCGCCAACCATCTTTGCTGGAAACCAGAAGGCAAGCTACGATACAACAGTACACTTTATTTCACTTCTTCAACATGGCTAAACGGGTTGTCCGTCGCTTTCTGTTACATTCCCTTTTTTTAGAGGTTCTGTTTTGGATTTTCCACGCCTGTATAATTTACTTACCGTAGTGTCAGTTCATCAGTAACAAAATTATACCAATTTAACAATATATCAATACATATGTATATGTACATACATATTAGATATATATATATATATATATATATTATATACATATTAGATATATATATATATATATATATATATATATATATATACATATATATATATATATATATATATTATATACATATTAGATATATATATATATATATATATATTTATTATATACATATTATATATATATATATATATATATATATATATATATATATATATATATATATATATATATATATATTTATATATATATATATATATATATATATATATATTTATATATATATATATAAATATATATATATATATATATATATATATATATATATATATATATATATATATATATATTATATATACATATTAGATATATATATATATATATATATATATATATATATATATATGTATATATATATATATATATATATATATATATATGTATATATATATATATATATATATATATATATATATATATGTATATAGAGTTTTGATATTTTTCTTGTTTAATTTACCGTCGCGCCGTAACATGGTGGTTTCATACAACATTGTTGGTTTGTGTTGCTTTTGAGTTATTGAGTGATCCATCGAGGTGTCCCTAGTGTGTCTTGTTTACTGTTTTTTTTTTAAATTTTGATGTTTGTTGATAGGGTACCGTTGCGTGCTAATCATTTATACCGAACGCAATGACCTGTTGAGTCCCATACTAGGACAAGAAACAGCACTGTCGCAATTTTTCGTACCCGAAGCTTCTCCATTGTCTTGGAGTTCTCTGCACTTTTTAACACAAGAGTAATGTTTCTCAACAATCTTATGTTCGTACAGCCGAGAATTTTCTATTTTATTTTGAAATTGCAGGTACGAAAATTTTGTATATATATATATATATATATATATATATATATATATATATATATATATATATTTGTTAAGCGGAAAAACGATATCATTTTTTGTGATATTATATACAACCTGAGATCCGTTTGGAAAGACGAGATCCGATTTCGGATCTCACCTTTTTTTATGTGTATATAGAAGCAGTTGCATAAGGTTATATTGAAAATTATAAATAAAAAAAATTTTCGGATCTCGTTTTTAGCCTTTTTATCACCGTTTATATAGTTTAAGTTCGACAAAACATATGTAGAGGGAGCTTTTATTAACTACATATATTTGGTATAACTTACGTAGTTAACCTGAGATCCGACCATTGAGAATCCAACACAGGATTGAAGGTCGAACGGTGCTAACATTCTTATCGCTTACAAGTTTTGTTTATTGGTCATAATATGATAATTCGTTCTATGGTAAAGATACATTTCTTATATGAAATATTTGCATTTTATTATTAAAAGTAGTTTCGATTATTTTCGTATTGTAGTCGAGTCACATTTAGTTGATTGCAGTGTTTCCGACTAAATGATTATGCGATTTGTGTTTAATTAGAAAAAACAAATTTTTATACTTTAAATAAAACAGAATAATTTCTCATAATCATATTTCTGCCCTTAGCCGTATTTTTTAAAATATAATATTGATTATGTCTTATTGTTTGCAAGCAAGTAAAAAAAGATAATTAAGTAAAAACCATGGTTCAATAAGAACATGGCAACTTGGTCAAAAAAGATTTCATGTAAAAGGCATAAACCCAAAATCCTTGATGATATTATTCACGCAACGATAACAAAGTGATAGTTAATTTGATTTGACATTTTGAAGAACATAAAATCTATCAGAAAAAATAATTCTTTTTAAAATTAAGATATTACGTAACTTGCGTTTATAGTACCAAAATAACATTTTTATAAAAATGCACTATAACGCGAAAAATAATACAAATTTTTATATTTGATTGAAATTTTTGTAGTCAACGCCCAAACTTATACCTGACATAATTCGCAAAAAAACGTTAAAACATACTTTATTTGTAGTTACTTTCTAACCATAGTATGGTATCTATCTCGTCTTAGTACTTATTTTTTTCATTTAGAAATAAATTGACGTTGAGTTCAAAAATTTCAATTCCATATGAAAATTTCTTATTTTTCGCTTGTTGGTTTTAAATTGGTTGTGATATCCATAAACTATTTCAACTAAGTACTAAGAGAGATTAGTGTACCACGCAATGATTTCAAGGTCGCAGAAATATCCAATTTATCCAAAATTCATCCTGATTTTAGTCCCAAATTCATAGTTGCATATTAATTTCAACATATATTTCTCGCCACTGGAATTGCGAACTTTAAAAGGATTAAATGTGCCTAATTAATATCATTAAAAAAGTAAATTACTATTTATTAATAATTTGTTTAGATTTTTCTGAGTAATACTTAATAATTTTCCTCTGTATTGTTTCTTTTACCTATCTGTGTAATTAGTGTATTAAAAACTTCTTGAATTATGAAAAAACACTCATATCATTTTTTTGTATATAATATTAATTATTTTAATATATTGTATTTTTTTTAAACTAAAAATCGAAAATCTTCGAAAAAATATAGGACAATTGACTGAGTATATTAGAGGTATGAGAACAAGTAAAATTCAAAGACGAATTGAAGAACTAATGAATCGAGTCAGGTACCATTTGCAGGAAGATTTAGCAAATAATACTGTTCAGGAATGCCTCGACACACTGAAACAGAAGCTCTCTGTTACTATAGGACAGCTAAAGAAATACAAGTCTAGCAATAACCGAAAACGGGGCAACGTGCTGTTCCAACGACCAGAAAAGACTTTCTACTGTAAGCTAAGCTCTCCACCTAACATAATAGGTAATGGATATCCCAATAGAGAACAGGAAGAAGAATTCTGGAGAAGTTAACTTTTCACACCCGTCAATTTTAACATCACAGCCAATTGAATCAATGAAGAATATCAAATCTGCCAAGAATACAACCAGATGCAATTCAAGCCATTTACCACCCAGGAAATTTCAGAAATAATCAAGAAATTCCATAACTGGAAAGCTCGAGGTCTCTACGAGATTCAGAACTACTTATTAATGACAGAAGGTATGACCTCTTGCCAAAGGACCAACATACCGCACATGATCCTGCTAAGTATAGACCAATCACTCGTTTTCCCACAGTATATAGGGTGATCAATTTTCGCTTGACACAAAACATCTATCCATATTGTGAACAAAATATCATCGTCGTAACTCAAGAGAGAGGATGTACCATTGGAGCCATGGAATGCAAGTAGCAATTGATTATTGACTCTGTCATATGCAACCAAGCCTGTACCTTCCAAACACACCTCTTTGCCGCTTATGTGTATTATAAGGAGGCCCTCGACTCAGTGCCACATGAGTGACTCATAACTATATTGAGAATATATAGGGTATATATTCATTTTGTTGCCTATTTAAAATGTATCATATCAATCTGGAGAAACTAATACAATTCCCATACGAAAGAGCATATTTCAAGACAATTTACTAAGCCCATTGTGGTTCGGCCTAGCAATGAACCAACTATCTCGCTATTTAAACTCTACCAGATACGGCTTCAAAATTAGAAATAACAACGAAGAGGTAGTGAGATTGAATAATCTTCTATACATGGATAACCTTAAACTAATGGCACTACCAGAAATCAGCTGGAACAAATGTTTATAATTGTAGGGGAGTTCTTCGGATGTATACCTGAAATGCAGTTTGGACTTGACAAGTGCCGTATTTTAAACATCATTAAAGGTAAGATACAACCAGGAGCATTTGAGATGTAGACCGGTGAAAAAGCTGCAATGGAAGCAGAACAAACATACAAATACTAAATATCTTGGTACGAAGCAGGCTAAATAATCTGACCATCGCACTTTGAAGGCCGCATTGAAAACCGAATTTGTCAGGAGGGTAAGACGGGTATTACG
Source organism: Diaprepes abbreviatus (assembly GCA_034092305.1). Lineage (NCBI taxonomy): Eukaryota > Metazoa > Arthropoda > Insecta > Coleoptera > Curculionidae > Diaprepes > Diaprepes abbreviatus. The sequence goes on along the minus strand of JASJET010000036.1, from coordinate 9,972,521 downwards.
AATCAGCCTAAACAGTAGGAATTTTTTTGAAGTGCTCAATATGTACTCGTTCTCTGCACTTAGTTACTCTTTTAGTTTTGTAATATTGAACAAGACGGACATCGGAAACTTTCAAAGAAAAATAAGAAAATTCTTAACAAACGCACACAAACACCACCTTCGGAGTACTATTAAACGTACAATGCTTCTAAGGCACCAAAGAGGAAGAGGATTGATGGGTATTGGTAAGCAGCTCGATTAGAAATAATAAATTTGCGTTCATATTTCCATAGATTAGCGAACTTTTCCACACTGTATCGAACACCAAATAGATCAAGAGAAGTTACAAATCATCCAGAACAACGTTGACAACTCAGTGTCGAACTATTGGTCGATTTCAGGATAGATGTTTCCGGAAACGGAGGGCTTTTTGTTAAATATCCAAAACCAGGTCATTTCAATGTAAAACTATCGAAAGTTCATCATCAGAAATCCATCAATAGAAAACAACCAATATAGATATGATTGTCAAACATCAGAGACAATCCAGCACATAACTGGAGGATGCCAAGTGTTTGGCAACGGAGTATATGGAAAGATACGACTCAGCCGCTAAGATATTCCACCAAGAATTAGCAGATAAATTAAATATATTACAGGAAGGAAAAGTACCTTACTACAAATACAACCCGGAGCTTATTCTCGAGAACAACGAATTCAAGCTATATTAGGACCGAACGATTCTTACAGATCAAAGAGTTCAATATTTTTTTTTTTAAATTGCAGGCATTCATTTTTCTTGGGAGATATTTTCCCCTAATATATTTATTAAAATAATTCAAAATTACACTTCGTTCCTGTTTTGACCATGTTCCCCTACATCTTAACTTCGATTGTGTAGAATTTTTTGCACTAGAAATATAATTCACCTATAAAGAGGAATCGAGATCCGTAAGTTATATGTCGAAAATATTGTTTAGTCTGAAACCCATTTCACATATTATCGTATAAAGAAATTATGCAACTCAGCGAATTCTTTTATGTGTGGTGTAATTCCCGGCAAGAGATAAAGAGGATCTCTACTTTGTTCAATTATATCTCAAAAAATTGATGCCAGAAATTGTTTCCCCTCTTTGAACTTTCTGAATAAAAAAAATAATAGAAAATATACTGTAAAAATACACTTGAAAAAAATTGTTTTAATATATATATATATATATATATATATATATATATATATATGTTTATGCGGCTTTCATGGAATCCTCCATGTGAGATGCAATAGCAGTGGATATATCCACATTATGCCGTTGTAGTGCTGAAATCACATTCAGCAACCGTACAACTATATGCAGCTCCGTGTATGAATGAAATAAAATGCGAACAGTAAATGCAAACTTCATTCCAACCATATCCTTTCCGTGTTAGAGGTTGCACAGTTTGAACAAATTGCTAAGGAACACAATTTATCCTATTCCACCACCATCGTGATGATGGCCTACCTGTACCACCAAACCAAGAAGAAAGTCAAAACTTACCCTCCCCGCCACAGTGATACGGCAGAGGTACGGTACCCTGATGAGTCTAATAGAGACGATTTATTTAATATTAATGGACCAAACATTCAGTGACTCAGACCCTAAATTATGTGTATTTATAATTTTCTTTAATTATGTGTTAGTTAACTTATTTAGGTATGTAGTTATTTTATTTAATGAACCTTCTATTATACTTTTACCTGATTATTTTTGGTGAATTCCTTAAATCATGCTGGTGATTTACTGTTTGCATTATGTTCATTATTTATTTTTACGTAACTCGAGCTCAATGTTTTTTCTCCATTAATTTAAAAATCACCTTCGGTAATTTTTCTCTTTTTTTAAGTATGTAGTAAGTTTGAAATTTAAAATTTAAATTTTTCTTAACGCATTGGCATATATATATATATATATATATATATATATATATATATATATATATATATATATATATATATATATAATTCAATAAGCAAACTCTAAAAAATACTTTAAATCTGTTAAGGCTGCGAAAGCATTTGGAGGTCCGAAATGAGCACTACAATTTCTACTTCACTACATAACAAATACTTTGGAAATCAAAATTAGATAGTTCATGGTCTGTACATGTAAGATTTTCGGTTCAGCGAATGAGTAACTGACATTTCCTTGACTATTTTTCATTAGTTTTCCACTTATTCCAAAAAAAAATATGCGTAACGCCAGAATATGCGCTAAAATCTGGAAATGGTAATTTTAACATTCAAGAGCAATATAATTTTATGTTTTAAGACTGATTCTAAACTCGGAATTATTTAAATGTTATGTTATATATTAAAAGTGAATATAGTAAGTCATGTATTTGCAAGACAATTTTGGAAAAACATGTTTCTGAAAATAAGTTTTTATTTTTCAATCAACAAATTCTTTAAACAATTTTCTTCACATTTGATAATTCTTATGTATCATTCATTAGGTAGTATATCTTTAGTTATCTGATAACGGTTCAGTTATTTTAAAAAAGTTTTCTAATGATATTATTCTCAAGTAAAGTTGGTAAATCGATTGCCGATTTTTAAAAAATAGGGTTTTCATTTGAAAAAATAAAGTTGACTTTTAAACAATCATAAAGATCTTTAATAAAGTCAAATTCAAGGTCACCATTTGATTTCACGCTAAACATTACTTCAAGTATGACCCTAACTTTAACCAAATAAATCATCCCTGGAGACGTCTTTAGCTGTCCCGTTACTTGCTTACCAACCTTTATTACACCTTCAAGGGTAGTTTTTACCCTTAAAATAAATTATGGCCGCTGCGAAAAAATACGTGTCTGAGGTTTTTCAATGTTCTACTCGTATGCCAAGTTTTTTATTCAATTCTGTGAGTTACACTTGCGTAGGTTTACTTATGAGTTTATAGTTCGGTTCTGTTAATCTGAACTTAGGTCTCAGAAGAACTAAAAAAATAGTAAAAAGACATATTAAATCGTCACTATATGAAAGCTAGTGATTAATAACGTCAATTATCCTTTTCATGAAAGCCCACTTAAATTTAAAAATGGACAATGGTTGAAAATTTAGTTAAATTCTTACAAATCGAAAATAGCCAAATTTATTAATTTTTCTTTACTGATATACTTTTTTAATATATGTTGCTAAATATTTTAGTTATATTAAAATTAAGTTTTTATTGAGCTAAATATAAATTTAATTATTTCAGTTTAAAATCGATGTTTAAGTCTAGCTCTGTACAATATTTAAAAAATAAATATAATTTAAAATATAAAATAGTTATTTTTATTAACGATCATTAAAAATTCGTTCTACTTAAAGCACATTGATATATTTTATTTACTTGCATTCGACCAGCTGCTAGTATTTTTAAATTAAAATTAACTTGATTAGGACAAAATCTCATTTCTCATTATAAATGGGAATTGAAATTCCATTTAACTATATTGATTTACACTCGTGTAATTTCAAACTGTTGCATTCAAATGATATGTGATTATCTTGTTTCGCTCATGCATACTATTCATTTTACAAACCTGCATCGCATATTTAATTTAGTTAGAGTTATATAGTGATGCAAAAAAATTATCAGTGTATGAAATATCCACTAAAATATCTAGTAAGCAGAAAACAATTAAAAAAAATATGCCCTGAAGTTACCATAAACTTTTAATAGGGTTGAAGGAACATCACTAAAATTATTTTTGTGGCGCACAAAGTGAAATCAAAAATTGAATGATACTGTATAGGGTCAAACATAAATAAAAAAATATATACAGGAATAGATCCCCACACTTGCCATTAAAAAATTAGCTTTAGGAACTTCCTAACTTCTTGGTTGTTTATTCGTGGTTTTGAGAATTTATTTATATTTTATAATTTTGCCAAAATAAGCCGTTTTCCTCCTTATACCTCAGTAAAATCCCCCTAATTTTGATGGAATTACGTCTCTACGTCTCTAAAGCTACTGGAAGGATAAATGGGATAAGTCAGTCTTAAGCCATATATATACATATATATATATATATATATATATATATATATATATATATATATATATATATATATATATGAGCATAGATTTCTGTGTCGAATTATTGTGCGATGCCTTACAATAATAAAAAATAAATTTCTTAAATAAATAAATAAATAAAGGTAATATGCCTGAAAAATGGTAAATCTGCTAATTGTATAATTTTTCTGCTACGGCGTACGGTGAGACATAATAACAGGAAGGTACAAGACGCAACTCAAGAGGCAACAGCCACAAAACAGCCAATTGCAGAATCATCAGCAGTGATATACAATATCTTTTAATTAAATAAAATCAAATGAGCTGAAAGAATATCTAGTTTTAACTTAATTAGCCAGTCTCTAGTACCTAAATTACAATATATATATATATATATATATATATATATATATATATATATATATATATATATACATATATATATATATATATATATATATATATACATATATATATATATATATATATATATATATATATATATATATATATATATATATATATATATATATATATATATATGCGGCCCTCATGGGTTCCCTCGTGTGAGATGCAATAGCTTTGGTTATATCCACATTATGCCGTTGTAGTGTTGAAATCACATACAGCAAACATACAACTATATGTAACTCCTTATGTAAATGAAGTTAAATGTGAACAGTAAATGCAAACTTCGCTCCATCATATCCTTTCTGTGTTAAAGATTGCTACAGCTCAATCTTTTAATTAAATAATTTTACTATTACTTTCTATACCGAGTTTTGTTTGCCTCACATGCTACTTGCATTTGAATCTTTTTATTCGTTGTTGATTGCTAATTTTATGTAGTAAAGTTGATTGCTAATTTTATGTAGTAAAGTTGAAAGCTAGTTCCTAAAAATATCGTGGAGGATTTCTTAATTCGGCCTAGCTTTTGATGCAGTGGCGCCCTGAATGACCTACCCCTACTCTCCGGTATAGGGTTTACCCCGACATTTTCGCTCGCTGGTGCTGCTACTAGCTTTACACTGTAATCCGTTAATTGGATATAATTAATTAATTATTATTTTTACCTTTTTGTGAGGTGTTGCGTCTTTAAAAACCAGTGTAACTAAGACATACATATGCCTTAGAGTAGAAAACACCAGTGCGATCGGAATATTATTTTATTCTGCAAAATCATCCATATTTGTTTTAGACATACATCTGTCTTTAGAAAAGTTTTTCTTTATCGGCGTCGAGGACATATTACGCCAAGCGAGTGAAACCCATGGTAATGTTTTTCTCTATTTTTAAAGAGAACATACATATTAAAAGTCTCTTAATACAGTAGCACCTATAGAACATTTTAAAGGTCAAGATAATGCTTGGGTCCAACAGTTATCAATGTGAGGTATTGTTTGATGGACCGAAAATAAATTATCCAGAACAATTTTTGAATGAGATATTTCACTTGACAGAAACAATACCACCTTCTTATGGTTTTATTCGCTACACATGGCAGTAATAACCGGTCTCATCTGCATTAAAGATATCCTTTGAGGTATCATCCTTTAAAATAGTCAACAGCTTTTATTTTCTAATGTTCATCATAGGTAAGTGCTTGTTTTGAGCCTTACAAAACCAATGGAAAACTATTTAGTCCTCTGCAAATCCTTAAATTTTACCAATTATATTTTGCTCTACGTTGCCACCTTATTCAAACAGTTTTCAAACTCAGGTATTTTGTAGAAATATGGTTTCTTAAATCTTACCCACTCAATATCCTGGTATTTTTTCTATTTTTGTCGGTTATATTAAGTTCATAAGCTTTCGAAATAAATTTTATGTCTACTATTAAATCATTTGTACTTTGTTAACATTTTATTGTTTTTTTAAGGTGTTTTTAGCATTGATGTGTACCAAGAAATTCCGATGATAGTAGCCCGAGATCGCTTAAGATATTGGTTGGTGTAAAGCAGCGATTCCCCACCTTTTTCTTATTGCGAACCCATTCTAGATACCGGAATAAATTGGCGAATCCCCTGTGTAGTTATTAGGAACAGTAAACGAAACAGTAATAATGGGTTATTAAAATTTACTTTCCATATTGAATAACAGTTCATAACGAAAAACTAAAACACAATTCTAAAATATCTACAAAAAAAAAATTAATGCAATATGAATACAATAATACAGGACTTGAAAAATACCCGCAATGGGATATTTGTGCCTGTTTGGAGGAACAACAAAATTCAAAGTTTTCAATGTCCGAAAGTTTGAGTCTTAGATCAAGTTCTGCATTTAACCTGTTTATTTATTTATCTTTCAAGTAAATGTTTATTAAACAAAACTTTAATTGCTTTTTTCGCCAAAACAGGATTCCTATTTCTTACACTGAGCCAAACATCAATTACAGAGTGATCTTTAAATATGGTTTTTAGAGAATTGTCAGGAAGTCAATGAGCTTTTCTTTTTCCAGTAAAGTTAAAGAAGTATCCGATTTTATATCTCCTTGAAAAGGATTACGTCTCCAGTTGTACGATCCAGATATAATAGGTTTATTAGGAAATTAGCCTGGAAGTTGTTTAAGATATTCAGTAGTATCAATTTTATTTTATTTGTTAAGTTGAATTTAATTTTCTAGTAAAATGGTGCCGAAAGAACCAAAATATTCGTCCTTATTCAGCTGCAGACATTGAATCCAAGAGTTGAACTTCTTTAACATGGCTGCTATTAGGCTCATTTGAAAATGAGGATACCTGGGCCTTGTAAAAACAGATTTAAATCTTCGTATTTAGAACAAGTGTCAGTTAAGTATGCAAGTTTTTGCATCCAAAGAATATCAGGTACACCAGAGGATAAATAATTTTTACAGAATCACTTAAAGTACTGGATAACTCTGCAGGAATGCTGTAACATGCCAATGCTTGTCTATGAATACAGCAATGAGTCCATCCAACATTCTCATTGATCTTCTTTACCCACACCACAAGACCAGGAAATGTTCTGGACATTGGTTCTGCACCTTCAGTACACGCAGCCAAACAAAAAAAAAACTAATTTATTTCATTTGTTTTGAAAATAATCATTAATCATATCGAAAATGGCGGGAATTTATCCATCACTTTCACTTTTTCCTGTTAGAATCAGCACGTGAAGACTGATAACTTCTATCCTATTTAATTTACAATCATCCTGTTGGATTTGGATTTGGAATTTTATTTGGAGTATTCCAATAACAGTATAGTGTTGTTAAGTTTGAGTCTTTCTTACCTGCTTGGCGTTTTTTTTTTGGCTGTTTAACCGAGATACAACCAGAAAACAGAGATTTTGTCAGTTTTAAGCAAGTTTTTAACGAGAAATCAGTTTAGACCCCAGAAAATCGGGTAAGAAATATTAAATAACTAATTATTGAAACAGTTCTGTATGGAGTTTTAAATGATTTCAGCCTAAAATTCATTTTTACCTAATAGGATTAGAGCTTAATTTAAAACCAACCATAGTATACAATTCTAAGTCTCATTTAGATCCAAAGTTGACCGCTTTAGAATATTATTAAAATGTATTTTGGGGTTTTAAGGCCGGTTGTTGCTTTTATTTTGATTATCCATTAATAATTTTTGTAATTTTCTGCGTTTTCAATATCTGTTACCTTGCAGTGCCTATTTTTTCCCTTTTGTTATGAGTAAGAGTTAAATTTTGAAAGTACTTTTGTTTTCAATCGTAATATGCATTATATTTGCTATATATTTGCCTCCTGGATGTATTACGATGTTCCATTTTTTTAGTTAAATTAATTTATTAGGAGTACTATAGTAATATTTTATATTGTATGCATTCTTTGGAGTCTATTTCTGGGTTTGTGATTGACGAATTTTGTGTTGCTTAACATCGTAATATGTTCATGGCCTTGTAACTTTCAGTTTGACTGCTGCAATATTGTTTTTTTTTGTATGTTCTATTATGTATATTTAGTTACAACAGATTGGCTTTTTAATTGAAACTAGTAATTATTTCAGCTCATCTAATTTTATTTAATTTAAAGGTCAGTATCAAACTACATATCCTGGCTTTTGACATAGTAGTCTGGTATTATTGTGATTATACTTTGAGTATATTTTATTTACTATTGGTTATGCCTTGTAGTTAATTAATTCTGTGTTTATTTTAGCCAGATTAAGACAATTTATTTAATACTAACAAACTAAGTATTCACAGATCTCAGACCCTAATTATTGTCGTTTATATTTCCACTATCTTTAATTGTGGGTTGATTAAGTTTTTTTCTGAGTATTATTTTGTTTAATAAACCTTTTGGTATACTTTTATCTGATTATTTTTGGTAAATACCTGGAGGCATACTGGTAATTTTACTTGTGTATTTTATCGTATTATTTCTTCTTATGTAACTCGAACCCAATAGTTAGAGCAAGTGACTCCTCTATAGTAATTTTATGTATAATTTTGTTAATTATTTTGAAATTTCCTTTTCTATTAACTTAAAGATCCCTTTGATAACTTTTCTCCTTTTTTAGAATATACAGTGAGTTTATAATTTTAAATTTAAATATTTCTTGACATATTAGCGGTAGTTAATAAATTCGCTTGCTCTAGCTTATCTGTAAACGCTATCTTAGGCACTGTCTTTATCGTAACGTCTACCCTACGGGTTCGAATATTGCTATTGTCCAACCTACAGGCAATTATCCTACGAGTTTGCACTTCACAACCATCAGTACGCTACAGTTGAATATTTTGATTGAAGATTTTTATTTCAACGATTTGAATTTTACTTAAAGATTTTTATTATAACTATCTACTACAAGTTTTATTTGACCCACATGCTACTGGCGTTTGGTATTTCTTTTATTTTGTTGATAGTGAATTTTAAAGAGTAAAGTTGAAAGCTAAGTCCAAACAACATCGTGTAAGGTTTCTGCATTCAATCTGGCTCTGATTTAGTGTCGCCCTTAATTTCCCACCTCTACTCACCGACATATGGGTTAGCTCGGCATTTTTGCTCCCTGATGCTGCTATTAGCCTTCAACTGTATTCGAGTGATTTTTACTATCTATCGTTTATTGAATTCAATTAAATCTACCTTTCACCTCATTGTGAGGTTTTGCGCCTTTCTAGTAAAACTTGTGTAGCAAACTGCCACCTTGTGTTAGTTCCAAATCAGGGACTGAACTAGAAGAAATGATTGTTCGTCAGACTTGAGAAAATACCCATTTTTAACCAACTGTGCATCATATATTTACGGAGCAATAAGAAATCACTAAACTGGTTTAAACTACTAATATTTATGTTCACACTATGAATTAACTACTAACTGTTTTTTTTAATGACTCGAGGCCCTTAAGCTCATCAAACGATTCAGGTTCGACTCTACTCTTCTTTATAGACGACTGCAGCGTAGCGACTTGTAATAGCATTGTCAGCGGCCTAGCGACTCGTCAAGTTACAGATTGTTACCTGTTATGATGTTTAGCTTAAAATTCCGCCATCACAGTATTTTTTCGCAAATACCCTTTATAAATATCGCGAACAACCGCTTGGGAAACGCTGATATAGAGGATTGTAAAGAACGTATATACAGGAATGCAACTATGCTGGTTAAACTATACAGAAACACGGATCATATCCCTTTTGGCAGAGGACTCCGACAGGGTGATACCTTATCGCCTAACCTGGTTACTGTAGTACTAGAATACGCCTGTAAAAAACTTAACTGGGAAAGAGAGGCGTGAATGTAAACGGTCAAAGATTAACAAATTTGAGTTTCACGGACGACATAGTTTTGTTTTCCGATAATCTCAAAGAGATATGTACAATGTTACATAAATTTCAGCTAGTGTGCGCTAATGTGGGTCTAAAAATAAATACATCAAAAACAAAATTTATGACCAATCTGGTACCTAGGGGAAATATCAATATTGGAGAAAACGAAGTGGAGCTTGTGGAACAATTGGACACGAAATAAGGATCACAAGAGATAATCAAACATGCGAGCTATGGAGAGGAGTAAATCTCACATGGGCAGCCTATGGAAAAATTAAAGACATCTTTAAAAGCGATGTACCAATTTCTTTAAAACGTAAAACATTTAACCAATATGTGTTACCGGTTATGACATACGGTGCTGAAACTTTGACATTGACAACTGCAACTTCTAAAACGCTGCAGATAACTCAGAGAAAGATGGGAAGGTCAATACTAGGTATATCGCTGCGTGACCGAGTTAGAAATGAAGACCTAAGACGAAAGACAGGAGTTACCGACGTAATTTTCCGAATTGCCACACTAAAATGGAACTGGGCCGGACATGTTGCCCGAATCAGTGATGGAAGGTGGACGAAGAAATTACTCGAGTGGAAGCCAAGATTTGACAAAAGAAGTAGAGAAAGACCCCTACTCGGTAGACTGACGATCTCTAGAGAATTGCAACAAATTGGATGCAAATCGCTCGAGATAGAGCACAATGGACAAGAATGAGGGAGGCCTATGTCCAGCAGTGGACGCAAAGGGCTGGATGAGAAGGATGAGGAAAAGAACATTCAGAAATTCGAGGATTTCAGAAACAGTCTTTACCCACAAGTGGTCGCTCTTTACGAGTGCTCCCTAACGGGAGTTTTATTGTAGTTACGAGTCAAAATTTTTTATAAGTTATTAACAGGTTGTACACCTAAGAAATCAAGAAAAGGAGAGATTATGAATTTCATATGTTAAATTATCGGCCAAGCGCTTTCGGTCCTACTTAGACCATCCTCAGGACTCAGACCCTAGAAACAAGAGAATATGGTCAATGCAAATAGCTTTCTCAGTACTCACCAACCACACTCACTCGTCAAAGGGCATACCTCAACCATGCCATTTGGAAAACAGTCTCCAACGGCAGCGCAGCCTCTACACAGTACAAATTACGTATACAATTAAAAAGTCTCTCCCAAATTAAAATTAAAACGTTCAGAACAATGTATACGTTAATACTATTAAAAAAATCAACTTTAACATTAACAACTTAAAAGACACAGTCGTAGCATAATAAAGCAACAAAAATTGTCCAAAAATTAAGAAATATATTCAAGAGTGTGAGCCTGAGTAGAAATTCTCTGTATGAGTTCTTTAATTTCTTGTTTATTACATTTCATATCAATAATTCATTAGCAATGTAAAAAAGGGCAGGAAAGAAGGGCAGTAAAAGTTTATTAATCTACAGGGTTACTGTTATCGGCTATTTTGTGATAAATTTCGAACACTTGGGTTCAGTGGCGTGAAATAATTTTCATTTTTGTGAAAAAGCAATAAAATACACGAACATGGGCGTAGCTAAAATTTGTTGGAATATGTTGACTATTAATATATTTAGAATAAAATGTCTGAAACTGAAAAAGGTGATCAAAATTATTATAAGATTGCACCCCATGGAATCACAGCTCTCAGACGTTTAAATGGTTTAATGATTTTAAGGAATCTAGTTCTCCCTGCATATCCCAAGATCCTCTCTGTAACTCAAGCTTTTAAAGTTATTACCCCTGCAGGGATATAATATTTTACTATTATGAGTTGGAAAGAAACTCTGTTTGGTATAACTAATATGGTGATCAATCACGGAGGCCTGAGGTTTGTTAATATGTTCTCTAATTCGAACTGCTAATAGTCTAATAGTTTTTCCTATGTATGTTAAAGGGCAATCTGGGCAAGAAAGTTTATAGACCCCACTTTTTTGGATATGAGATATCAATTGTTTGTTATTGACAAAATAGAAACGGAGTTGATTTACACTCTTAAATGAAATCTTCACGTTTTGAGTTTGTTAGAGTCCGTACTGTTTTATTAGAGAAGTGACCTAAGTACGAGAGTGAGAAAAATTGTTCCAGTTAACTTTCATTGTAAAGAGTCGAGCTGTTAACTGCTTTGGATTCCTTCTTGTTTTTAATTTTCTGTCTATATTTGTCGATGACTGTATACTCATACCCATTGTTTACAGCAATTTGCTTCAAAATATTTACCTCGTTATTGTAATCCTCCGCTGACATGGGAATCTTGAGCAATCTGTTAACATAGTAGTTAATCGAGGCCATTTTATATTGTAAAAGGTGGTTTGAATTAGAAGGAATTATGTGTTCTGTTTGGGTGGGTTTTTGAAAAATTTTAAAACTGAGAGCATTATTGTATTTTTTTTTGATAGTTAAATCTAAGAAATTAAATTTGCTTTCAGTTTCTATTTGTAAGGTAAATTTTAGAGCAGGATACAGAGAATGAAGACTATTTAGAAGATCAATAGCCCCTTGTTCATTGCCCAGAATAATTGTAAAATAGTCATTTACATAACGAAGCCAGTTAATTTTCTAGCTCTCAGAAATCAATCTCGGAATTAATGCTTTTCCAAGTTGTCCAAGAAGACGTCTTCTGAAAGAAGAGGTAGAGGATTCACCATTGCCAACCACGAGGGTTGTTTGTAGTATTTAGGTCACTTCTTTAATAAAATAGCACGGACCCTAACAAACTACACTCAAAACGTGAAGATTTTATTTAAAAGTGTAAATCAACTCAGTTTCCTTTTTGTTAATAACAAAGAATTGATATCTCATATCCAAAAAAGTGGGGTCTATCAACTTTTTTACCCAGATTGCCCTTCAACATACATAGGAAAAACTATTAGACCATTAGCAGTCCAAATTGGAGAACATATTAACAAACCTCCGGCCTCTGTGATTGATAACCATATTAGTTTTACCAAAAACAGTTTCTCTTCAACTCATAATAGTAAAATCTTATATCACTACAGGGGTAATAACTCTAAACCTTAGATTACAGAGAGGATCATGAAATAAGCAGGGAGATAAGAAGAAACCCCGACCATTGCCTAAATATAAGAATGAACAACGTAAATGAGCTCAACTCCATTTTCAAATTTTTTCCTTAAAATCATTAAACCATTTAAACATCTGAGAGTTGTGATTGCGTGAGGTACAATCTTATAATAATTTTGATCACCTTTTTCAGTTTCAGACATTTGATTCTAAATATATTAATAGTTAACACATTCCAACAAATTTTAACTACGCCCATGTTCGTGTATTTTATTGCTTTTTCACAAAAATGAAAATTATTTCACGCCATTGAACCCAAGTGTTCGAAATTTATCACAGAATAGCCGATAATAGTAACCCTGTAGATTAATAAACTTTTACTGCCCTTCCTTTCTGCCCTTTCTCTTATTGCTAATGAATTATTGATATGAAATATAATCAACAAGAAATTAAAGAACTCATACAGAGAATTTCTGCTCAGGCTCACATTCTTGAATATATTTTTTAATTTTTGGACAATTTTTGTTACGTTATTATGCTACAACTGTGTGTGGCATAACCTCACTTGTGTGTTTTAATTTATTAATGTTAAAGTTGATAATTTTATTAGTAGTAATGTATACATTGTTCTGAACGTTTTAATTTTAATTTGGGATAGACTTTTTAATAGTACACGTGATTTGTACTGTATAGAGGCTGCGCTGGCGTTGAAGACTGTTTTCCAAATGGCATTGTTGAGGTATGCCCTTTGACGAGTGAGTGTGGTTGGTAAGTATTGAGAAAGCTATATGCTGACCATATTCTCTTATTTCTAGGGTCTGAGCCCTGAGGATAGTCTAAGTAGGACCGAAAGGGCTTGATCGATAATTTAAAATATACACTGAAATACACTTAAAAATTTTTGACTTTCGTGTCAACTAAATCATTAAACTAATCAAAGTGTTGGAGTCATTCAGTGTGTTATGCTATTCTGAATCAAATATATAGCTTACTTAGTTACATTCGCATATATCTGTGTGCTTCACTTTTCAAAACATAGGTGAGAATCTACAACAAACGAAATAAGCAAAAATAACAAACAGAGATATCATAAACCGTCATTTATCTCACTTTCCATAAACATCTTCAATATTGGTTACATGTGTATTTACTTATTGCATCTTCATATACAGCTAATGTTCATATACTTACTGAAGAACAACTGAAAATATAAATTTCGAACGACAAATAAAAGCAAATAACATAGGTGAGAATCTACAACAAACGAAATAAGCAAAAATAACAAACAGAGATCTCATAAACCGTCATTTATCTCACTTTCCATAAACATCTTCAATATTGGTTATATGTGTATTTACTTATTGCATCTTCATATACAGCTAATGTTCATATACTTACTGGAGAACAACTGAAAATATAAATTTCGAACAACAAATAAAAGCAAATTATGTTGGTGTTCAGGGATTATCTTGCCAACGAATTATTATTATTTTCATTAATTTCAGGTTACTTTAGATGTAATGTCTCACATATATACGAGATTACAGTAAATAAGAGCATTAACAGGCAGATAACAAAATTAGATTAGATTTGCCTATAGGGTAAAAGAGGGAAGTTTCATTTATTTTTTAGCACCTTAATAATTTTCCAAATTTTTTTTAGTCTAACGCTAATGAACGAATTAATATTCATATAAAGAAATCATGTTTAGCGCTTACGATATCTAAGTATAACGTACTTTCGGGATATTTTCTTACGCCAGGCATAGTGTAACAATTCATGTCTTAAAATTATGCCTTATAACTAAAACAAGAGGTCTAGAGTACAGATTTTGACACCTATTGGACGGCGATATATCAAATATTAATAAAACTGACAATTCAGTACAAAGTCATACATATCGATGAAAGCAAGTATATATGATATCACAAAAAGACTGCATCACCTGATTAACTTTTCAGAATAGAATTTTCCAAGAAAATGATTCAAATAAAAGTTGTAAGGTTTGGACTAAGGAATCTGTCGATGACCTTCTTTGATTCTAAGGTTATTTTTGAAGGTTATCTATTTGTTTTTAATAGAAACTCCTAATTTTTATTCCAGAATGGAATGGAATGAGCACCTTTGCGTTGAAATATATATTTTGATCTCATAGTTAAAGATAAGATCACATCAGATTTCTAAGTCAAAACTCAAGAAATGTAATTTTGATAAAATTTCTATTAATTAAGATGTTTTCATTTCTCTATTATAATTTCTCTTCTAGTTTATTTTTGTTTTCTTCTTTTTTTTATTGGATAATATAATAGACTCTTAACACAAAAAAATTTAAACAGAAAGAATTGATGGCGGAAATAAAAAATAATTACTATTTCTGTGATAATTACCCACAACTTTTCACGGTGTCATTAAAAGTTTAAATAATAAATAAAAATTTCCCTGCTATTACCCAATAATATTTACAAAATATAAGTATTAGTCATCATCAGTTTTCTATTGTTTATATTTAACTGAAATTTGTTAATACACATAGACCACGATCTGGACTTTTACACTAAAATAGTAAACTATTATTTTTCCAAATAAGTTACTGGAGTTTTTTTTTGGTGGCTCTTTGTGTATAAATTAAATAAAAGTGTTAGACGGCACGATATATACGTAACCAGGAAAAGCCACCACTAAAAATTATTTCTTGGATTTTATCTGTAATACTATAATTCAAAATTAGGATCCACACATGTTACCCAATAGTTTGAAATTAGACCATAAATAATTTCGCAGAATTTGCTGAAGCTTTCCTGACTAATTCCATTCAGCGAAAATCACAATTTTCTGATTCACTTAGATACTTGAGTCTTCAATAATTGAATTTTTTAACTGTAACCTTAGGAATTCATTTATTTTAGAACAGATAAGTTTAAAATGAAATCAAGTATGATTTATCGGCTTGTTTCATATTAAATTTTAAATAAGTAGGGCAGAAGAAGGCGAGTGGGTTCGCTAAGGAAATCGATCAAATTTTAATTTTTAAATGAATGCCATATTCCTTGCACTGTTGCCAAATATTATTATTTCTTTAATCCAATTATTTTAACTCAATTCTTTGTATATCTGCGGAAGTAAAGAAGATAAAAAGTCTCTTATGATGTTTAGTAAAACCAGAATGTTGTAATGGAACAAATATTAATTATTGTACACTGTTCAATGTGAACTATATTCTGTTAAAATGAGTAATTAAATAATCACTCTGTGAATAGTTTTTCCAGTGGGCACAGGGTAATATATATTTTTTATTACTACCCAAAAAAGTCTAAAATAAAAATAAATCAGTTTTCGAGCTTAACTTTTATTATCTTTGTCATTTAAATATTTTTTTAAAAATCTATAAACTCAGTCAAATTATGGCGACCAACTGAAAGTCCCTCTCTAAGATTGGTCTACAGATATGTCGAAAAAATTAAACCCTGGTTATGTAAATAAAACCGAAAAGATAAGAGAGGTTTTTTAACATGTGTTATATGATATACCATTAAAATGTAATAAAATACTAAACGATTTTTCCATTATTAGGAAACAAAATAATAATCATATAAACTCATTATACTGTAATATAACGTTTGACTTGTGAAAAGAATTAATATAGCTACTGTTTTTCCTAATTGAAAGAAAGAATGATTTAAATTCCAACAATATGAATAAAAAGGCACTAAGGTTTTTTTTATAGATGCTATATTGTCTTATTCCTTTAGTTATAGAAAGAAATAGATTACTTTGTTTTACTATTCTTTTGTACAAAAATTATGATTAAGATGCTCAGAGGTCAATTCGGGAATTAAGTATCTGGTAAAGAAGGACAAACACCTTAAGATAATACGCGTATCAACGGGAGGCGAGAGGGATACAGGGTGTAAGATTTAGGGACCTCTTTTCAGGAATAGTAAATTTCAGTTCCAATCTGGAAATCGTTAGAGTCGATACCGTCGTCCAGTGTCATAGTAAATTACATGACGTGTATATTCGTCAGAAATTAAGGTTTTCTTTGTTTCGTTTTGTTTTTCATTTAACTTGGGAAGTTAAGGGAATATAGTATGTTATTTTACTCGAGAATTTAGCGATTTTAATCCTGTTTAATTAAGAAATATGAATAGCTGTTTTTTTGGCGCTTTATTATTGTTTCTGTGTAATGTTTTAGAAAGGTATTTATATGGTATATCTTCAAAATTGGGTTTTACATTTTTGTTAATAAAACGGCCAATAAGAGCAATTATATAAGTTACTTCGTAATTATTATTTGTTAGTTTAAGTTTCTCATTGTAAATAATTCCTTTTTTTATTTATTATTGTTAATAGAATAAGTGTTTTGAGAATCTTGTTTTATTTAATTTAATGTTTAAACCTTCACGCGAATTAATTCGCTGACGCACTGCTGTGAGAGCTGTAAACAAGAGATGTCATTTCTCCAGCTAATTAGCAATCTTGCTTAAGTCCTAAAGTTCTGAGTTATGGTTTTGGTAAGCTTAAATAATCGTAGTTTTTTGGAACTAAAGCTACAAAAGAGAAAATGAACGTCCAGACTTCCAGAGTGTCTTTGTTACTGTAAAATTTAATTAAAGGGTTTTTTAAATAGCTACAAATTAATATGGGGCAGCAAAATGATTGTAGATTAAATGGCCAACGTTGCCATAAGATACCCACTTTGCAAGAGTCTATGATCAAATTCTGTCACAATGTGAAACAGAAGTTCGTTTTGAATATCGACTAGCGACTATTTTGTATTATCTAGCAATTTAAAGATCTAAGCTAACCCAAATTCACCAAATTTTAACTCTGGTTTAGTTATATGGGATGTTCGGAAAATACGGGTATACGGTTTGATGACGTAGTCTTGACGTCAAAATAGATCGATTTAAGCCAACTTAAATATATTCGATACTGCTTCGCATAGGTGGTAGGAGACGGCAAAGTCTTAACAAAATATTGATTGTTCCCAAATTTCTTGAAATCGTGGTAACTGAATTTAATGATTTTGTAGTGTGATCCAACAGTATAATATGTCGTTTTCTATTGGTCTAGCAACTGGCTATAAAATAGTCTGTTACAAAAGTGACGCCACTGTTATACATATGGCTTCTGATTTTTTTATGAAATCAAGGCTATGACAACCTAAATATTTCTATCGCATCACCGCATTTATTTGGAAGCTTTTTTCTTCTTAACAAATTTTTGGATGAGCGGTTTTGTCAGTAAAAAAAAATCTTCAGTTACATGCATACACGCATTTGCAGTAATAATAACACAATTTTTAAAATAAATGTTGGAAGTAGATATATGCATTGTGCTTAAAAGAATACATTAATTAAGAAAATTTGCAAAATGGTCGCCATTTCTTCGAGGATGTTCCACATATGTTCACCTTATCTCCGTTGTGCTAAGAAAGTGTCAAACCTCAGAAGACATAAATAATTAATTGACGCATTTATGTGGTAAGTGTAGATTGTAGAATAAATATTAGTTATAGTATATAAGAATTTGTATATAAATTAGAGTGAAAGGTTGAACATTATTGCATTCAAATCAAGAAAAATAAACATATTTTACTCTAAAAGACACAAAATTAAATAAACTAATAAATATTGGATATTTTTAATAATGTATGAAGTGTTAATGACCAGCGACAATGACTACAAAAGGTATTTTAACACAATATTGTGAAATCCACAAAGAAGAGAATCTTGAACACCCATTTTATAAATAGTGCGGGTAAAGATAATATTAGTGAGAATAAAGGTCAAATAATAATCATCTAGTGAAATATAGACACCATTTAACAATAATTATTTCTTATATTTTAGTTTTAACTCATTTCAATAACAATATTTATAAGAATTTTGTTAAAAAATTGCAAGTCTTTTAGACTAGTATAAGAAAATGTAGATTATAAGTTTTTTTAATAATTTTAAAAATAAACTAGCATTAAATAGTACCTAATTGTAGGTAAAACATTGCTAAATGTGACTATAATATTAATAAAGCAAAAATTATCAATTTCAGCAAATTACAATTAAAATTTAAATGTCTATGTAAAATTTTTAGATGTAATCAAATTTTATTTATCATTTTTATGTGATAAATAATAACGAAAAGTAAATTGTAACTCATAATTTATTTTCATCAAATATAATATATAGATCACAATATCAATAAAATAGCAAAATTTCATCATAAATTGACAATTAGGAATCCATTTTAGTTTCGTATTTCAAAGCTTAATTTTCCGTCTAGTTGCCAGTTCACGTCAGATGGCCGACCAATCAGAAATAAATTTATACTACGTCACCGCTAACTATAAAAGCAAAAATTCATTATTTTTAAAGAAGGTGCACATTAATCCGTTGTAGAGTAAACATCGCTAGTCTTGTTCATTAAAAGTAACATAATCTCAAAATGTTCATTTGTTTTTTTTTTAAAGAGTTGCCATTAATCCGTTGTAGACATAATATACAACGTTACCAGATTTAATAATCTTAAATCCAACAGAAGAGAAACAGTGCACAATAAATAGTATTGAACATTTTAATTAGGAATAGATAAGGTTATTTATAAATATTTCAAAAACTACACCAACTGATATATTTTTATTATTTTAATAAAGTTTATACTTGTGTTTATGAATCATTGGTTTGACTTTTCTAATAATAATAATAGTTAATCTGAACTCACCTGAGAAAGAGCAAATTGACATCGATGTTTTTAAACACCTGATCACGAAAACCAGGGTATGTTCAGAAATACAGCACATTTTCTAGTTTTTTCTTAATTAAAATTTAAGAAAATATGGTACAAATCAATTATATTCAGGTATAGTTATTTGTGCCTGGCGCCCAACAATTAAAAAAAAAGAAGCATATATATATATATATATATATATATATATATATATATATATATATATATTCAGTAAGCATATAAGCGTATTAATTTGTTTTCAAATATATCATATTTTACTTAGGACCTAAATAAATTGTGCTAGCTAAAATTATCCTATTAATATTAATCTTGATTTTTTATTAATATACTTAAAAAGAATTGGTACAATTTTTTGTATTGAGTTATGATTTCAAACTGCACTTTATCAGCATCTATTAACAAAATGCTGATTTTTTTGAATGTCTATATTCATTGTTTCAATTGGTAACAAATAATCATCTTTGTGTTCATAGATACTTAAAATAATCCGTTAAGGATCATATCTAAAAACTTATCGCTAATTATAATTTATATTATGCATCTTTATTGAGGCCTACTTTTGTATGGCACTGATTTCTGAGTTTTTTGGTCACAATATTTGTGTAGCATAAGACTTATGCCTCAAAAAAGGACAGTAATATGCATTTATGAAACAACAGTTTGTGATAAGTGTCTCCCTCATGTCAACTTTCCCATCCCTTAATCCAAGCCGATTATAAAATGATAATTATATGATAGAAAGAAAATGTTTAATTATTGTTCCCTTGGATTAATGAAGCCGTAAATGATTCAGAAGGCAAACGAAAAATTTCTTGACTTATAAACCGAATAGCACACTTAAATAAATTTTACACTAATGTATATATATATATATATATATATATATATATATATATATGTTGTAACGTAGATTTTCACGGATGGTGTAATGTGCACTTGTGTTTCTCTGGTTTTCAATCCATTCGTCAACAGAAAAATCTTCACGACGTTTCGCCAACATCTCAGCTGACATTTTCAAGTGATGCTTCCTCGACGGCTTGGCTACATATAATAAATTATTTTGTTTGTTATATCTTGTCAACATAAATGTCTTTTCTTAGACTACAAAGCAATTTTTAAATTAGAATTAGGTATCAGCTGTGGATCGGATTAGACTAATCAGTTTTCGTAACGGTCTCATACAACCAACATCATTACAGGGGTATCTGAAAACCTAAATGAAATATTGCCTGTATTAAGATAGTTAAAATATTTCATGCCAAGTAGAATAGGAGACACACTTTTTATGTAGCAGAGAAAAAATTACAAAAGGAAAACATTTATATTTAATATTATTAGGGTATACATATTTCAATGCCGAAAATACATTATAAGTCTATGTTTTTAATAGAAAGCTCTTGAGTTATAAAATTGTTGGTTATTATACTTTCATTTTGGTGCATATGGTAACGTAATTAAAGGATTATTAGCTTTATTTGAAATAGGCATTCACACTATGTTAGGTAAGAACTTTTGTGTGATGCAAACCTTGAATAGTGGGAGTATTGGCTGGTATCAGATAGTAAAAGTACATAAAAATACTATAGTCAAACGTTACAATAAATAGTTTTATTTATAAGATAGGTTTAAGAAAACTTTTATCAAAAAATACCAAACACTTTTCGCGGAGTTTTAGCAAGACACATCCAATTTCTAAAAGAATTGGTGGCATTTACTTAATAATAAAGGAACTGAAATTAATATACATTGTACTGATGGTTATTTTACGATAGTATCAATACAGCCAGATAGATTCAAAGAATCTAGCACCCTTCCAGATATGGTAGACAGTCAGCTGTGAGCGAGAGAGCACTATCCGACCTGTGTGTGCACGAAAATGCATTATTCGTGCACATATGTACCTTTGCGCATTACTAGTTTTAGCCAGGAACAGTTACGCGTATAGTATTGTATTTAAACGAAAATAATTTCTTGATTTTAATATTTTTTTTTGTTAAATTTATTGAATTTTTAATGAAATATATTTTTTAAAACCTTTAATTCTCTAAATTTATTTCAAGAAATATATCAATTTCTTTACGATATTTGTAAGACCTACCAAAAATTTTTATGCTATCAGCCTTTCCTATAAACTAAGATACCGCTCTATCGCTAGCACTCATTTGCCTTCTATGTCTGGGGAGGCGTTAAACCTATTAAATGGGTCTCGCTGTATAGGTATTATTGTAAAATAAACTTTTGAATAATGTATATAAATACGAGCCCTTATACTACGAGGTAATTGACGTCAATTTTTTTTTTTTTTCAAAGATGTTCTGTGGAAATAATATCTCGCGGAAAGTGTCTGTGAATTATTGATTGCTGTCATCTTAAATATATTCAGCAATAAAACTTTATGCGATAGCGTTTGATCTCGGAAATTTTTGCACTTCTACTTCCTGATTCCCCAGAACCACAATAACTTATATTGAGTCGAACTAGAAAAACTTGTAGTTCGTCTTTTCGTAAAAGCCCTGTATCTTTTAATAAGCACGTCCAATAAAAACATAGCAACACAGCTCTCACTCTATAAATAAAAATAACAACTGGTGTGTTTTTTTCGAGAGTGTTAATCTAGTAACGTAAAATATGAAATGAACTCCTTAAATGATTTAAATTTCATTATTTCGTACAATTATTGTATTATATAGAATGTTACCATCCCTGTACGGCAATTAAAATCTAATAATGCGACGCTAAGATCTTCGACTATTCACAATTCGAAGAAATTTGAAGCAATAATTGAATAACATATTATTCATAATTCCTTTGACTTACTGTACCCTAAAAATATAGCCTACGCAACTTTATTATAAATAATAATTATGGGAAATTTTATTTCGAAAAGATCTTAGCAAATTCGGATTGCCGAGCCAAGAAGCGTAAACATAACTTCTCAGAATTTACTTGAATTTGCACTTGTAGCAGAAAGTTTTTTCTTTTAATTTGATAATGAAAGATGACGCAAGCTCTGAAGAAGCTTATTAAAAATTTTTGTCTTTGCACAACTAACATTTATTTCAATATGAGATGGGTACTGATGGGAATTAGATCAGGTTTACCCCTAGTATTGTAGTTAGTTGTTCCGAGAATAGATCCTCATGCGATCTTATAAATATTACAGCTTCAAAGGTGTAAGCCGAGACTACAGTGAGTATCGACTGGTCTTTAAATAGGAATCTCGTGAGATTAAATATATATCGTTGACAACGTTTTTGCAAAACTGAAATTCGACGTTCTTCGCCGCCATTGCCGCAAAAAGTAATTCGGTATCTAATACTTGAATGGACTTGATATACAATTAAGGCAGATATAACGCATACATTTTGGGATAGAACCTTAAGGGCATAAGCATATTTTGTTAGAATTTCTGTAAGCGTTGATACTGATTTTACTGCAGTATCTTTTTCATCTTGACTTCTGTAAATAAGCTATTCACTACCGGATAGCTATGAGAAATGAATGAGATGTGTCATCGACAAATTGAACCAGGCAGTAATCTGTTGCAGAGAATATTTCATTGATATAAACAATATAGAAGACAGGGCCCAGCAGTGGCCCTTCGGGGTCTCCTTGACTCTGTGATTATAAATTTGAGCTCGTCTTTTCGCCATTCTGGAAACAATTCACCACAAACTGAAGCATATTCTCTGGATACGACTTCGCTAGTTTCAATGCCACGAATCAAACATCGCAGTGTTCAAATTTGGACTGATGATTAATGCTGTAAACATAAACAAAAGCTTTTTATAAGCCGTGACATCACCGTGGTCCTCTCACCATTATTTAGATAATGCAATATGTGAGTAATTGCTTTAGGGTGAACTCTTTCTGAACATCTGAAAGTAAGTTGTTGTTTTCAAGAAAATTTCATAGATAGTTTTCTCATACACTTTACTTATATTATTTAAAGGCACCACTGGTCTAGACTTTTATATGTCTTGTTAATCTCCTTTTTGAGCTATTTTTAATTTTAAAGGAAATACTCATGTATTCAGAGATAGATTGATTAAGTAAGTAAAAACTGGAGAAATTTATCAACATATTTTATAGAAGCTAATACCGTAGTTTTTTTTTTGTTTTAAGGCCATTTATGACATGGGAAATTTCATGTGGATTAGCTGGACTTAACAATATATTAATATAATGATTCGTAGTGTATGCTAATGCGATATTGTTGTCTATGTTAAGTAGTGGATAAGCATTGAAATAACAATCATTAATCTTATTTCAATGATGAATCACAATTGATTATTTACTATATTTACCTATATTAGTATATTTAATAACAGTATTCCATATGGCCTTGTCTGATTTATCAGTCTTTGAGATCAGATCAATAATATATATTTTTTAGGCTTTATTTACTACCCGTCTTAGAACATTTGAGTAAGTCTTATATTGGTTCCCTAAAATTTCTCCATTTTTCCATTTATTATAAAGGATTTACTTGTTTTTGGAAGAGACTCGTATGCCATTGATTATAAAATTTGTAGTGTTCATGTTTTTCAAATATTTTTTGGGAAAAAAACTCTAGATTTAACATAATTTCATGTCACTCCAAAAATATTTTTTAAATGACAAATCATATTTCTAAGAAAAAAAAGGAAATACGACATTGTAGCCCTTGAAATTTGGAAAACATAACTTTTTAGTCGTAAATCAAAAACCAAGGAAAAGTTTTTAACATATTATTGTTTCTCCTTGACTTAATAAAAAAATGTGTTAAAAGTATGCCACATTCTGCAATGAAGAGTTTTTTTCTACTTATTTAAATAAACAAGCTATAGCGGTGGTTAAAATGGAACCACCTATCCTTTATATCCATTAACTGATATTGGCAATTAAGGTATTTTTTTTAAACTAAGTCTAAATAATTTTCTCTATATTCATTCTACATAACAAGATTTTACAGCATAAAACGTAATTTTTTATTATTATCTTTATAAAAACACATCTTCAACGGGTTTTTTCTTATAAATTTATTTTTCATATGACAAATGTTATACATGACTCATATTTTTTTAAGGGTATTATATTTTAACTTATACCTAAGACTGCAATGTCATAGTAAAGCTAGGAACGTCCAGTCTAAAACAATTAAAAAATTATATACATACAATACAAATAAAAAATATAAACTTGTAACAGATACAAAAATATTTTTTAAAAAATCAAAATTTCAGTAAGAAATAAATAAATCTATCGGCCGTATTTAAACAGTTTGTTTCCTGCAAACACAACTCTGGTTCTCTCTCCATATGCGTTTCCACCACCTTATGGTTTCGTCAGTGGAACCGAGAGGAACATTCGCAGGAATATAATATATAAATTCTAAAGTATGTCGGTAGGATATTAAAAACCTGCGGACTTCGACGAACTGAAAAATATCGCTAGTCAAACGACATCTATATAATCATCGGAGAAGTGCAAAATTTTTAAAAATCAAAATTTCAATCAAAAATAAAGAAATCTATTTGCCCTATTTAAATAGTTGTTTATATGTACTATCCTTTTAAGCAGAGGAAAGAAAAGAATATACAAAAACAGTTTATTTCCTGCAAATACAACTCTGGTCTTCTTTTCAAATGCATTTAGACCACATTATGGTCTCGTTAGTGGAGCTGTATCAACCCGAGAGCAACATTCGCAGGAAAAAACTGTCATATAAAATATGAATTACAAAGTGTGGCGGTAGGATATTAAAAACTTGCCGATTTCGATGCCAGACTGAAAAATATCGCCAGTCAAACGACATCTACACAATCACCGGAGTAGATCGAAATTTTTAGAAATCAAAATTTCAGTAAGAAATAAAGAAATCTATCTACCTTATTCAAATAATTATTTATATGTACTATCCTTTCAATACCTTGAAATTTATTTTTTATATAGCAATTGTTTCCTGCGAATGTTGTTCTTGGTTCGATACAGCTCCACTGACGAGACCATAAGGTGGTCAAAACGCGTATGGAGATAGAACTACAGTTGTATTTGCAGGAAATAAACTGTTTGTATATATTCTTTCCTTTTTTCTGCTTGAAAGGACAATACAGATAAACAACTAGATACAAAAATAGTTTTGTATAAACTTAATCTGATAGGGAACAAACGAATTATGAAAAGTGACTTAATACTTTTCTAAAAGGTAAAAATTTTATGTATGATATTCTGACATAATTCTAATACTAGGGTAGCTGTTTATATTTTGAGAAATGGCAACACCGGCATTGTTAGGTACCATATAAGATATCCTTAAGGTCTGCTGGTAGACAAATATACAACCAGTTGGTGACTACCAGAATTTACAAAATGGCCAGGTGTCAGTTTGCGAGTTATTTTTGGATAATCTAACCAGCGTTGACTAGCTTCTGATTGTTCTGAAAACACAGCAATAAGTACTCAAAATATGTTGACACACGGAACAGTGTTGTTTACAGTAACTTCTACATTTCATCTCGGACAAAAAATGGAATTAACTCGTTAACATTTTCGACCGATTATCTTCACAATTTTCGACGTAATTTAACTCAACAAAACACTTAGAAAAACCACTGTATATCGCCAGTTTAATGAATTCAACCGTGGCTGTCGTTCGCGGTTAGACAAGTCGCGTAAGGATTTTCAAGTCAGTTATGGCGCAAGAAAATATCAGTGCTGTGGGTGAACTGATAATGCAAGATCTTCATATGATACACCGTGAGATTAAAGTACCCCTAAATGTTGGGATAACCAGCGTATATAATATAGTACATGAAAATCTGGCCTTGAAGAAGCTCTGTTCGCTTTGGATTTTGTCTAATTTAACAATCGCTCAAAAAAAGGCTGTGTCGATTGATAGAAGAAAATGCTTAAAAAATACGAGCAATTTTCAAAAAACGTTTATAGGATCAAAATAAATGACCAGTCCTGGATCAACGCATACTTTATTGGTCTTGTTGTGATTTTGTTGAAATTACAAAAAGACCGATGAAGTTGGAAGATTGTTGTTTATTTTTGGCTTCGTACACATAGATCCAGGATTTTAATTCTATAAATGTTTTGTGGACAATGTGATCGTATTTTTTAGCCATTTTCTTTCACCAATCGACACAAGCCCTTTTTTGAGCGATTGTCAAATTAGACAAAATCCAACGGGAGAAGTGCTTCTTCACGGCCAGATGTTCATGTAATATCCCACATAGCATGAAAGCTTTCCGGTACAAGTTTCCTGTAAGTTTCCTATGTAGCTTTCCGAGAACTTTCCAGGAAGCATATAAATATTTTTTTTTAAAAGAATCCCACGTAAACTTCCATGAGAGGTTCTGAGACACATAAAAATATGTTACATGGAAGATTGACGTGGAGCTAACTATGAAAGTTTCGCGAAACCTTCCTGTAAGTTTCTGGAAAATAACTTGCAGTCTTCCAAGAGAGGACATTGTAATTTACCAAGTAAGGAAAGTGAGTACCTAATCGAAACTTTTCAGTAAGATCTCAACAAAAGAGTTTTTATTTTATATTAATATTTTCAAGAAAGCTTTCTGTAATCACTCAGCGACCTCACAGAACCTTTACGGGTAATTTGCCGCAAACTTGAATGGAAGATTCCATTAAAAATTTATGAAATCATCATATAAACCTGTTATATATTTTTCTTGAAGACCAAATACAAACTTTATGAAAACTAAGATATATATTTATATTGTTGAAGGGTTTCGTGAAACTTTCTTCAACTTTTCTGAAAGATAACATGCAAACCTTCTTAGAAAAGAATATGTAATCTAACAGGTAACCAAACTGGGAAGCTTATTGTAAATCTCCAGCAAGATGTCAACGAACGTTTTTGTTATTTTAAACTGATGCTTCCAAGAAAACTTTCTGTAATCGTGCATTAATTTTCTTAGAATCTTGATATGTAATTTGCTTCAAATCCGAATGAAACCTTCCATTAAGAATTCATGAATGCAACGTGTAGATCTGTTGTATATTTTCCTTCCTGTAAACTTTATAGAAGCTAACATCTAAGATGTATTTATATATTTTCAGAAAGTTTTGTGAAACTTTCTTGCAAGATAACATAACAAATAAGCAAACTTTGAAGTTTAGTGTAAATTTGCAGTCAGATTTCAAGGAAAGTTTCTGTCATTCCAAATCGATTCTTTTAAGGAAGCTTTCTATAATCATTCTATAACCTTCCTAGAATCTTAGCGGATACTTTGCTGCAAACTGGAATAAAAGTTTCCATTAAGAATTCGTGAAATTATTGTGTAAGATCCGTATATAGTATATCTTTCTTGAAAGTGTTACCGAGATGCCGCCACTGTGTCTTGTTTACTGTTTTTTAATTTTAAAATATGTTTATAGTGCACAGTTACGAAATGATGATTTATGCGGAACGAAATGGCATGGTGAGTCTTCATAGAAGCTTCCCGTAATCACCTAATGTCGGTCACAAATATTATGGGAAAGCTTTTGGCTAAGCTTACGACAACTTTTAGGAAAGCCTAACGTAAGCCTTTTTGTAAGCTTACATTTAGTTTTTATTGTCGGTTTTTATAATTCGTCTATTATTTCTGTTTTATGCCTAAGCATATATATAATAAAAAGAAAAATTATATATATATATATATATATATATATATATATATATATATATATAATGTTTAAAGGTATATATGTTGTTGCGTAGTGTTTCACAGATGGGAACATGTGATTTAGTATTAATCCGGGAATACATCCGTTCATTCATTTGGTTTTCTGTTGAGGTTTGCGGACGTTTCGCCTTAATCCCATTTGGCATCTTCTGTGCTTTGTGGTTGTAGATCAACTGAAAGAAATTCAACGTGCAGAATCGAATTAGGGAAACACCTCCTTTTTTAAAATAGGGTGTGTTTTGTTTTCTATACCCGTGTAGAATCGAACTTTCCGATTTTCAGTCAGCCGTCGAAAGCGTTAGACTTGTATGATGTTGTTCCCGAAATCGCTACAGTATACGATATCTTCATAACAACCTCGGGCGAAACGTTTCCAAGTAGAAATTTATCTTACTAAACCGTATCGTGATGCGTGTTAGGTCCCCTAACGAGCGCACTCGTGGTTCATTTCCACCAGGTCGCTTTTTGGTGGTTGAAAGAAGGTAGATTTAGAACGTGGAATCCGTATAAGTTTTTTCTGCCTTATTGAATCGCAACGCAGGGGGGTGCGGTGAGAATCCCTCCTAAACCACCCGACCAGATAGGAAATCTGGCCGCCTCACCTTTCTTCCCTTGAAATGCTCCAAGGTTAAGACTGTAAAAGAGGATTAAAGTATGGGTAGGCTATACGGTGAATAACACTTAGCCAAAGAGGAACAAGTATTTGGGTTATTAGGCCTTTTTGTTTTTTGTTATTTTCCGCAGAGAAAATGATTTGAAAATTTATGATAAAAGATTTCCGCAAAAAGAAATTTTGTACAACTTGTCGCATGAAAATCATTTGCAAATTTGAATATAAAGTCCGCTACTGAAATGTAACGTAATGCGCAGAATAAACAGAAGTAATAAAAATTATTACGCAATGAAATTTTTCTATCGCTATTTTTACCCATTTTTTGTTAGCGCGTAATGTGTGTAATTATAACTATCTGTACACTATTTCCTTGTAATCTATTCCGTAACGCCGTAAAAACAGTCCATTTTATTCACGCAAGGGATACATGTTATCACGTCGAACCATGTCATAAGTTGCTTTTAATTCCCGCAGTTAAATTCGCTGAGGAGGATGTGAAAATATCCAAGATAGTATTTCAAAACCGACCTTTTTCCCGGGCATTCCCCAAGACAAGAATCCCGAAAACAAGGCGTTTTCATGTTCCGAAATGTAATGGACAAATGAGAGATGCTTAAACTAACTAAAATATGTATGGGTAACAAGGAACAGCTTAAAAGAAGTTTTGTTCGCAAAACAAGTATGGGTAACTGTTTTGGGTCCAAAATCGAAAAACATGTATGGGTAAATAAACGCTGTGAAAAAAAGTATGGTTAACCAATGTTGCTAAAAACAATACTAGTAACTGTGGAGAAATTATGAAATTTGCTCTAAGTGAAGGTTTGATATAATATTATGAAATAATATTATAAGAATAATAAAATGATTGAAAGTTGATTTTGAATTGGAAAAATTTGAATGAAATTTCCTGGAAAGAAATATGATATAGGTTATGTTTGTTTTGAGTATTTAGAAACTCATTGTTAATTCAAATAGAATCACGATCTTTATGTCGGTGGTCCGTTACTGCAACGCCAGTTCGTGTATGCAGTCCCGAATAACACCCGACTTTCGAGCTATTTATCTGAGGGCCCTGTACTTGCGAAAAATTACCTCAGGCATTCGTACGCAGATACTACCCAACTCCAACACTATGTTTTATACAAGGGAAATCCTCAGACACAGTATTTGGTACATTTCGCTTTAGAGCTTCTTGAATCTTTGGTTTTTCACTATCAGGGTGCAAGTGATAGCTACTAAACGTCCAAAGATTCCGAAAAATTGAATTTTAAAATATCGAAGACTGGACGTTCTCTGAAGACTAAGATGCCTTCAAAAAGATCGTCGTGGTTGTTGTTTTGAGGTACTGGAACTGGTTTACGCCACGGCCGTTGCATGTTGCTTGCTGGAGAATGTGTGATCAAGAAGAGCGATGTATGTGCTCGACGTATTTTGTAGTAACTTCTAGGCCACGCCTTTAAAGTTAAAATTCACGAATCAGAATCCTGGATTTGTTTCCATAAGCACAATGCTTTTTAAAAACGTGAAATTGAAAAGGAAATCCTGTTTCAAATATTGTAAAGTGATGTTTTACACATGTAGAATGATCCATGCTGATCGAATAAATGTTTTGTTGTCGAGTATTGCAAACAGATATTTATAATAGCAGCGTGCTTTATACGCGGTCGCAGATGGTAACGGTGGGTTGATGTTGGCTCCGCCTCCCTCTCGAGCGCCGTTGGTGTCAGGTTAAGCGTGGTATGCGTGTCGGTACAATGGTCCCGCTTAAAGAGAGTTTTCCAAGTAGAAGGTAGATTGAGTGCATCGTCTCTTTTATTCAGAGTGCCGTTCTTTTCAATTTCGATGGATTCACGAATCAATCTTGCCTTGTAGTAGTCTATATTAGTGATTTGCTGGCCGGTGTCAAAATCAGTTTTGTGCCCTGTCTCGTGCTGGTATTGAAAAAGCGCTGATGTTGTCTGTTTGTTTCTTATACTGAGTTTGTGTTCTTCTGGTCTAGGTGATATTCTTCTGTTGGTCTGGCCTATGTATGTTTTATTGCACGTGCCACATGCGATTTTTTATATACGCCTTGATTTTCCAGATTAATTTTATATTTTGGATTTCTTAAAGAAGAGCCTATTGTTTTGTATAATTTGTAGGCTGTAGATATGTTGTGTTTCAGGAGTAATCTGCCGATTCAGTCCCTCTACAGGAAACCAAATGAACGAACGGATGTATTCCTGCAATATCAGTGGTTATATCCACAATATGCCCTTGTAGTACTGAAATCACATTCAGCAAACATACAACTATATGCATCTCCGTATTTGAATGAGGTAAAATGCGAAAAGTGAATGCAAACTTCGCTCCATCATATTCTTTCCGTGTTAGAGGTGTGTGGATGAATTGCTACTAAACACAATCCATCCTATTCCACCACCATCGAGATAGTGGTCTACCTGTATTACCACACCGAGAAGAAAGTAAAAACTTACCCACCCAGCTACAGTGCCTGCCGTATCACCCGCATATGCCTGAGTGACCCGGGACCCATACAAGTCTGACTGTGCAGCCTTTCCTTGTCAAACCATTTAGTACATCCTTGCACTCAGACACCAGTAGCGAAGTCACGACACTGAACTTCAGTGCCAATATCGCAGCCTTACTGTCTGAGCATATTTTTATTACTCTATTCCTGTATATGTCCCTCTCACAGAGATGGACATACTGCAGAATAGCATAAATTTCTACTGTGAAAATTGTCGAATACTGTTCGAGAGGGTAGTGTTCTTTGACTCCTATGCTTCTGCTGAATACGCCGGCTCCAGCTCTTTCATCTTGTCAAAATCCATCAGTAAACCACCAGGATCCATTTTTCGGAAGATTTTATTCTCCCTCCCAATCCTCTCTACTTGGCAGAAAAATCTCCAGGGAGAGGTTGTGTTTTAAAAGCGGCGTCATAGAGTTTGTCCGCATGGGAAGTGATGGACAACTCTCCACGGTGCTTTCCCAGACACCTGAGTCGCCGCCCGTTCCAATTCCAAGATGTCCCAGGCAACTGTGACGATAAACAGTCTTCAGGGCCTCGTTCTCTATGTACAAGTGAATAGGTGGCAGGTTCACCAGGACCTCCAGAGCCCTGGTTGGAGCAGTCCTCATCGCACTCAATATTCCCACACAAGCCTTCTCTGAACTTTGTCAAGTTGAAGAATGTGTTTGCACTTTGCAGTACTACGCCACCGTACAATAGAGGCGTACGTTATCATGGGGCGGATCACCATAGTGTATATCCAAAATAGCACTTAAGGTGTCAGTCCCCAGCCAAAAGCTTGTTTACAAGCCCAGAAAGCACATATGGCTTTCTTGATTCGAGCCTCAATATGATCATTCCAGCTCAGTTGTGAGTCCAGAAGCTGAACACTCGACCAACCCATTTATCTCAGACTCACACGCATTTACCAAAACACCACACCAACGGTACCCCTACGTCAGAGATTGGCTTCTTGATCATTAAGCCGGGTCACTTTTTCCAAATTTCACTGGCTTAAAAGCCAAATTTAGTTCTCAGTCTCATACGGTTCTAAGTCCATAATTATAAATCATACAAGTCTATAGGTACGAAACATGACTTAATATTGCAAAGATGATCCAATGTATATATATATATATATATATATATATATATATATATATATATATATATATATATATATATATATATATATATATATATACCAAGACAGAATGTGCAGACTTACCATCAAATTCGCACTTTTGAACTCGAAGTACCTCTAAAGATGTATTCATTTTAAGTAGAATTCCAAGATCATCAGCTAAAGCAGAATTATTGTTTACGTTAGGCCTTCCTGAAAGTATATTGTAAACTTAGACGGAACCATTCCCACAATATTTGTCACGGACAATAGGTAGTTACTGGAAGCTTCTATGAAAGTTTTCACAATTATTGCTTGAAAGATTCCAGAATGCTTTCGTGTAGGGTAATAAATACCAAGTAGAAACTTTCAGAACCTTACATGAGTCTTGTCTTACGCTTACAAAGAATCTTACGTTATGCCTTCCTGAAAGGTTGTCGTAAATTTAGACGTAGCCTTTCCGTTAGTATTTGTCACTGATATTAGGTAATTACTGGAAAATTCGAAGAAAACTTTCGGATATATTAGGTGAAAGATTATAGAAAGCTTTCGCATAAGGTTATATACCAAATAGGAACTCTCAGAAACTGACGTGGATCTTGAAGTAAGCTTACAAAATAACTTACGTTATGCTTTTCTGAACGGTTATAGTAAGCCTAGATGTAATCTTTAGTATTTGTTGCGGACATTTAATAATTATCGCAGGATTCCATGAAAGCTTTTTGTAAGGTTTCAAAACTTTGTCGAAAGCTTACTGAAAGCCTACTGCAATCTTCCATGCCATGTGGGATATTATATACGCTGGTTGTCGCAATATTTTACTTTAACCTCACGGAGTACCATTTGAAGATATTGCGTTATCAGTTCACCCATAGCACTGACATTTTCTTGCACTATAACTGATTTTGGAGAATCCTTACGAGACTCGTCTGAGCGCGAACGCACACCACGGTTGAATTCACCAAAACGGCGATATACAGTGGTTTTTCTAAGTGTTTTGTTTAGTTAAATTGCTTCGAAAATTGTGAAGATAATCTCTTGAAAACGTTCAAGAATTAATTCCATTTTTTTATTCGAGATAGAATTTAGAAGTTATTGTAAACAACACAGTGTCTGTGTATCAAAACATTTTGAGTACTTATAGCTGTATTCGCAAAACAATCTAAAACTAGTGAATGCTAATTAGATCATCTGAAATCAGTTCGCAACTGTCACCTGACCGTATTTGTAAATTCTGGTAGGCACAAACTGGTCGGAGATTTGTATGCTAGCAGAACTTAAGGATATCTTATATGGTACCTAGCAATGCCAGTGTTGCCATTTTTCGAAATATAAACGGCCACTCTTGCATTAGAATTATCTTAAAATATCATACATAAGAATTTTACCTTTTTTAAGTATTAAGTCGCTTTTTATAATCCGTTTGTTCCCTATCAGATTAGGTATATACAAAACTATTTTTGTATCTAGTTGTTTATATGTATTATCCTTTCAAGCAGAGGAAAGGAAAGAATATATACGAACATTTATTTCCTGCCAATACAACTCTGGCTCTCTCTCCACACGCGTTTCAACCACCTTATAGTCTCGTCAGTGGAGCTGTATCGAACCTAGAGGAACATTTGCAGGAAACAATTACTATATAAAATATAAATTCCAAAGTATTGAAAGAATAATATATATAAACAATTATTTATACACGGTAGATAGATTTCTTTATTTGTTAATGAAATTTTGATTTTTAAAAAATTCGCACTACTCCGATTATTATATAGATGTCGTTTAACTGGCGATATTTTTCAGTCTGGCATCGAAATCGGCAGGTTTTTGATATCCTACCGACATATTATGAAACTTATATTTTATATGGCAGTTTTTTTCTGCGAATGTTGCTCTCGGTTCGATTCAGCTCCACTGACGAGACCATAAGGTGGTCGAAACTCGTATGAAGAGAGACTCTTTATGTATATTCTATCCTTTCCTCTATTTAAACGGATAGTACATAAATACGGCAGATAGATTTTTTATTTTTTACTTGAATTTTGATTTTTAATAATTTTGCGCTACTCCTATGATTGTATAGGTGTCATTTGACTGGAGATTTCTTCACTCTGGTATTAAACTTAGAAAGTTTCTAATATTCGAGCGACATACTTTGGAATTTGTATTTTATATTGCAGTTGTTTCCTGCGAATGTTGCTCTCGGTTCGATACAACTTCACTGACGAGGTCATAAGGTAGTCGAAGCGCGAATGGAGTATGGACCCGAGCTGTATTTGCAGGAAATAAACTGTTTCTATATGCTCCTTCCTTTTTAAATATGACAGATTGATTTATATATATATATATATATATATATATATATATATATATATATATATATATATATATATATATATGTAGATAAGTTTTTGTCCGTGTAATTTAAAATAAAATAGAATAAAATATTGGCGAAGCGGATGTGAAAATTTGTCAATCTACATGATTCTCGTATTAAAAAGTGCGGAGCACTCCAAAGTATGGAATAACTCCGGGTCCGACAGATGGCGACAGCGCTGTTTCGTCCTAATATGGGACTCGTCAGGCCACCGCAGTCGGTACAAACCATCATCTCGCCTTTGCATCGTATAAGCCATACTTATAATCAAAATACGGCAAATAAGACGACAAAGGCGACATCTCGATGGTCCACTTGATAATACAAGAAACATACAGATTAACAAAGTTTGTAAGAGAACCGTCATATGGTGGCGCGACGGTGAATTAAAACAGAAATATGTAAAATCGAGTACACGAAACGCGCTGCCCAAAAGATAGGGGTCGCATTTTTTCGGTACTGGCAAGCAAGCACACCGCTATTTAAGCAGCCAAAGCCACGTGCCGCACCAAACGATCCCACCATGAGAGCATCGTTTAGCGTGTTTCAAAGCCAAACAAGTAAATAAATATGTAGATAAGTTTTTGTCCGTGTAATTTAAAATAAAATAGAATAAAATATTGGCGAAGCGGACGTGAAAATTTGTCAATCTACATGATTCTCGTATTAAAAAGTGCGGAGCACTCCAAAGTATGGAATAACTCCGGGTCCGACAGATGGCGACAGCGCTGTTTCGTCCTAATATGGGACTCGTCAGGCCACCGCAGTCGGTACAAACCATCATCTCGCCTTTGCATCGTATCAAAGCCAAACAAGTAAATAAATATGTAGATAAGTTTTTGTCCGTGTAATTTAAAATAAAATAGAATAAAATATTGGCGAAGCGGACGTGAAAATTTGTCAACCATCGAGATGTCGCCTTTGTCGTCTTATTTGCCGTATTTTGATTATAAGTATGGCTTATACGATGCAAAGGCGAGATGATGGTTTGTACCGACTGCGGTGGCCTGACGAGTCCCATATTAGGACGAAACAGCGCTGTCGCCATCTGTCGGACCCGGAGTTATTCCATACTTTGGAGTGCTCCGCACTTTTTAATACGAGAATCATGTAGATTGACAAATTTTCACGTCCGCTTCGCCAATATTTTATTCTATTTTATTTTAAATTACACGGACAAAAACTTATCTACATATTTATTTACTTGTTTGGCTTTGAAACACGCTAAACGATGCTCTCATGGTGGGATCGTTTGGTGCGGCACGTGGCTTTGGCTGCTTAAATAGCGGTATGCTTGCTTGCCAGTACCGAAAAAATGCGACCCCTATCTTTTGGGCAGCGCGTTTCGTGTACTCGATTTTACATATTTCTGTTTTAATTCACCGTCGCGCCACCATATGACGGTTCTCTTACAAACTTTGTTAATCTGTATGTTTCTTGTATTATCAAGTGGACCATCGAGATGTCGCCTTTGTCGTCTTATTTGCCGTATTTTGATTATAAGTATGGCTTATACGATGCAAAGGCGAGATGATGGTTTGTACCGACTGCGGTGGCCTGACGAGTCCCATATTAGGACGAAACAGCGCTGTCGCCATCTGTCGGACCCGGAGTTATTCCATACTTTGGAGTGCTCCGCACTTTTTAATACGAGAATCATGTAGATTGACAAATTTTCACGTCCGCTTCGCCAATATTTTATTCTATTTTATTTTAAATTACACGGACAAAAACTTATCTACATATTTATTTACTTGTTTGGCTTTGAAACACGCTAAACGATGCTCTCATGGTGGGATCGTTTGGTGCGGCACGTGGCTTTGGCTGCTTAAATAGCGGTATGCTTGCTTGCCAGTACCGAAAAAATGCGACCCCTATCTTTTGGGCAGCGCGTTTCGTGTACTCGATTTTACATATTTCTGTTTTAATTCACCGTCGCGCCACCATATGACGGTTCTCTTACAAACTTTGTTAATCTGTATGTTTCTTGTATTATCAAGTGGACCATCGAGATGTCGCCTTTGTCGTCTTATTTGCCGTATTTTGATTATAAGTATGGCTTATACGATGCAAAGGCGAGATGATGGTTTGTACCGACTGCGGTGGCCTGACGAGTCCCATATTAGGACGAAACAGCGCTGTCGCCATCTGTCGGACCCGGAGTTATTCCATACTTTGGAGTGCTCCGCACTTTTTAATACGAGAATCATGTAGATTGACAAATTTTCACGTCCGCTTCGCCAATATTTTATTCTATTTTATATATATATATATATATATATATATATATATATATATATATATATATATATATATATATATATGTATATATATATATATATATATATATATATATATATATATATATATATATATATATATATATATATATATATGTATATATATATATATATATATATATATATATATATATATATATATATATATATATATATATATATATATATAGATATGCTTAAGGTGTCCCGGAAAATGTGGGAAATCTCCCTGATATGAAAAAAAAAACGTGAAAGGAATAATGCAAGTTCATATAAACTTTCTTCGTATTAGCCTCCTAATCAGTTTATTTACACTCTTAGTCCTCTGAATTCTGTCGGGTTAAATATGAAAAAGAGGGTTTTTACCCTGTCACCATAGTTTCAATAAAAATTTAAACTAACTGCTTAGTTAAAAGCTTAGTAAGAGAGTTCAACAGGGGCTTTATGAAGTTTGACATACTCGCAGGCGACGACGAAATGTGAGCTGATGTACCCGCCACATTAACTCAGCAATGTTCCTTATTTGATCATAATGAAACGTAATTCTCCGTAGAAGTTCCTCCTTACTATCGATCAGAGTTTTGAGGTATCCCCACAGGTAAAAATACAACGGCGTTAAGTCGAGAAATCGAGTAGTTCAGGCAATAGGTCCTCCTCTACCTATTCAACGGTTTGGATAGACATTATTCTCCCGCACAGCAACACTGAAATGAAGTGGTGCCCCATCGTGCATGTAGTACATGTTTCGGTGGTTTTCAAGTAGCAAGTGCTCTACTAAATCGTGAAAACCGTTCTGAAGAAACTCTAAATAAAGTTTTTCATTCAGTCGTGCCGACAATTCGAATGGTCCAATCAAAAAATTGCCAATGATTCCTGCCCAGACGTTAATTGATTAGAACTGATGTTGATGATGTGAAATAACAGTCGCATGGGGATTTTCATCAGCCCATACATGTGAGTTCTGTATATTTTGCAAACTGCATTCTACAGGGAAATTCTTCAAGAATCAGTTCATGCACTTTTTTCAAATGATATGGACATAATAGTTGTTCTTGAAGAACTTCATGTACTAAGGAACAAAAGGTTTCACAGCTTTGGTCAAGTTAAAAATTATGGTGCTGGGGTTTAGACCATGTCAAATTGGAATTGTTATCCGATGTTTCGTCTGCGATTACACGAGGCATCTTGAGGGATCTTTACTCTACGAGATTAAAACACGGAATGACTATCGAGAAGCAACAGCCCGGTATTTATACCCGACTAGTGTTCAGCGAACCGTGATCTAGTTTTACAATCGATTTTCACGTGTGATGTAGACCGTAACTCGTATCTCTATTAATATTATTTGGATATTTACACATTTCGATTTATTCTCTAATTTTACGTTTAAAGAAACCAGGCACTAATGCTAGCACCTTAGTTTCTTTTATATTACACGTGTGACCTGAGCAATGCGGGTTTTTATTTAATATCTTGTGAATCTTCTTCACCCACAATCTACTTGATGTTTTACCTTTACAAATTTATAGCCATCAAAAGCCTACTTTGATATTTATTTTAAACACAAATAAATCAGAGTTTATGCACTGGCTTAATTGAAGCTGATTTTCTCCTAAACTATTAGTGTAGTGTTTTTTACAAGATTATCTTTTTTATGTAAATAGTTCTGCGGAATCATAATCTTTAGGTTGAATTATAAAAAATTGTCACATAATAAATAGGGATAAATAAATCAGACTAAGCTAAATCGTCCCTGACTAGATTGGCCACTTACTTTTAACATATAAACATTGCATTTATTGATGTTAGTTCGAATACTAAAAAATAGATAAATGCTTCAAGCAGTTCCAAATATGAAACACGAGCCCGTGTTCGACGGCGACTTTTAAACGGCCATATGTTTATATGGAATTTTTTTCAAGTTTTCATTTGTAGAATCTTCCTTCAAAGTATACGAAGGAAATTTCGGAACACCCTGCATACGTTTTTATTAACACCTTTCATCTACATAAAGCTGTAAGCCTTCCTTGTAAGCTGCTTTTTAGAAAAAAATATAATTTTTAGTTTGCGAAATATTTGAGAAAAAATAATGTAGTCCCTTGCGATAAAGTCTTCAAAGAAATATACTTTGAAAACAGTATTTCTGGACAAAACTTTCTAGGTATTTTTTTCTAATGTGTGCTATAGGCATTGT
Source organism: Diaprepes abbreviatus (assembly GCA_034092305.1). Lineage (NCBI taxonomy): Eukaryota > Metazoa > Arthropoda > Insecta > Coleoptera > Curculionidae > Diaprepes > Diaprepes abbreviatus. The sequence continues at coordinate 9,933,181 of JASJET010000036.1, read as the reverse complement.
TTTTACATAATTTTTTTATACCTTCAATAATAAAATTGAACTGTAACATATGTTTAATATACGTTACCTGATTAGCTCTTTTTTTATGAGACTTTACATTATCTTCATAGCGCGGAAATCTTTCAACAAACTGAAAATTCACCAAAGCTCTAGGTTTCTCTTTTGGATCGTGAACTTTATTTTTGATAATTTTTAATTCTGGTGGAAAGCCATAATCCAACACAGAGTACATCTTGTGTTTAAATCGGCTTGTAGGATAATATGCAGCATATTTTGTACCATCTATCTCGTAGATTTTTATATCAATGCCCTCTTGATCTAATGTTCCAATTTTTAACATGTCGTTTATTTTTTCAATTTCAAATGAGCCGAAGGTATTACCCCATAGATATAGCATCCGAATTTGAGTGGTCTTTTTAATACTGTCTAAAAGTTCTGATATACCTAAAAACAATAAACACAAATGATATAAAAAAATAAAGTCAAATAAACTTATATAGGGTAGTCCAAAGCAATATCACGATCAGAGGAGGCCCTATCATGAAGTCATGAAGTTGTCAATCGGAACAATTTGCATTTAGTAAATCTCCATGCATAGACATTTCATTTCTGAATTAGAAAACAATAAATTAAAAATATATCATTATTATGAAGAAGCAAGTGCTGAAAAATTTCGCCAGTTTTGAATAAATGTATTTTATAAACGTAACAGAGTCTTAATCACCACTTTGCTAGGTTTATGATTATGCTTTACTACCCCAGATTAATACGGAATCATATGTTCGTAAAATAGTATGGTTTATTATATATATATATATATATATATATATATATATATATATATATATATATATATATATATATATATAAATATGTAGATAAGTTTTTGTCCGTGTAATTTAAAATAAAATAGAATAAAATATTGGCGAAGCGGACGTGAGAATTTGTCAATCTACATGATTCTCGTATTAAAAAGTATGGAGCACTCCAAAATATGGAAAAACTCCGGGTCCGACAGATGGCGACAGCGCTGTTTCGTCCTAATATGGGACTCTTTTTAATTCACCGTAGCGCCACCATATGACGGTTCTTTTACAAACTTTGTTAATCTATGTGGTTCTTGTATTATCAAGTGGACCATCGAGATGTCGCCTTTGTCGTCTTATTTGCTGTGTTTTGATTATAAATTCAGCTTTATACGATGCAAAGGCGAGATGATGGTTTGTACCGACTGCGGTGGCCTGACAAGTCCCATATTAGGACGAAACAGCGCTGTCGCCATCTGTCGGACCCGGAGTTTTTCCATATTTTGGAGTGCTCCGTACTTTTTAATACGAGAATCATGTAGATTGACAAATTTTCACGTCCGCTTCGCCAATATTTTATTCTATTTTATTATATATATATATATATATATATATATATATATATATATATATATATATATATATATATATATATATATGTGAAGTAAAATGCGAACAGAAAATGCAAACTGCGTTCCAACCATATCCTTTCTGAGTTAGAGATTGCACAGTTTAAATAAATTGCAAAGGAACACAATTTATCCTATCCACCATCGAGATGATGGCCTACCTGTACCACCATACCGAGAAGAAAGTCAAAACTTTCCCTCCCTGTCATAGTGACACGGCAGAGGTACATGTTTCGTCTCTAGTAGACTCATCAGGGTACCGACATATACCTGGCTGTGTAAACGACAGATCGGAAGGAAGCATGCAACTACTAAACGCGGCTTCTCCGACCTCCCGCCGGATGGCGTATAAATGTTTATGCGTCTTTCACAGATTCCTCCGTGTGAGATGCAATAGCAGTGGATATATCCACATTATGCCGTTGTAGTGCTGAAATCACATTAGCAAACGTACAACTATACGCAACTCTGTGCAGGAATGAAGTAAAATGCGAACAGTAAATGCAAACTGCGTTCCAACCATATCCTTTCTGAGTTAGAGGTTGCAGAATTTAAATAAAAAAAAAGGAACAACACAATTTATCCTATTTCACCACCATCGAGATGATGGCCTACCTGTATCACCATACCGAGATGAAAGTCAAAATTTTCCCTCCCCGTCACAGTGATACGGCAGAGGTACATGTTTCGTCTCTACTAGACTCATCAGGGTACCGACATGTACCTGGCTGTGCAAACGACAGATCGGAAGGAAGCATGCAAATACTGAACGTGGCTTCGCCGACCTCCCGCCGGATGGCGTATATATGTTTATGCGGCTTTCACGGATTCCTCCGTGTGAGATGCAATTGCATTCATTCATGCACAGAGCTACATATATTTGTACGTTTGCTGAATGTGATTTCAGCACTAAAACGGCATATTGTGGATATATCCACTGCTATTGCATCAGACCTCTATTTGGTAGATAGGATACCCAAGCGAACAGCACTAATAGATAGCATTAGCATAGATAAGCATTATGTGAAAATCGCAGCTGCCAATACGCAGATAGTTGGGAAGGAATGGCTTCCGAATAACCCCATAATTCTATCAATAACCGGCGTCGTACCGAAGAGTGCTTAATATCAAGGGATTGGGCCCTGGCGAACACCCGATAAGACCATGCCAAAGATAGTGCCATTTGGGATCGCTCGAGCTGTCCGAAAGTTTATGGGAAGTGTATAGGACCATAACATCATATAGGGCTTGTCAGCAAGCAACGGGCCCCTGACCAGAGCTTCAGCCTTATAATATCTGAATATACCTGGGATAAGCGAATGTTTCCTGAAGGGAATGCAAAAGCCGTCTAAGTGAATGGAATAATAATAATTAGAGCATCTAACTGGAGCCGGCGACTATAAATGGATGAATTGCCGTAGAGAAGGCAATCGGTCTAGGGAAAAAAACCCAATATAAACACATCTAGTTTTTTTTTGTAATGGATTAAGAAAAAAGAAATTATTTATCCCTCTGCCGAGGGCTATCCCATGGGTGCTGTGGAAGAAAAATCTTCCATTATTAAAAACCTATAGGTTAAGGAGGCGGGCTCGTGTCGCCAAATTAACAACAACAATTATAGCAACTCCAACATCATCAGAATGAGAGCCAAGCACCACTAAGACTTCCATCCGTCGAAGTTACTATGCAGCAACAACAAACCAGCGCTCACTGAAGCGGGATGACCAAGAGAGCGCATAAAATGGACTGTGTCTATGAATTAATCAATATTGAGCATTTTTTACAGAGTAACTCAGCTAGGACGAGAGATGAAGGGCTACAGACAACAACTATATGTCGAATTCTGCATGGAGTCTCCCAACAAATAATAGCAGACCAATACAGGGCTATACCCTGAAATAAACTAATCCCAGAAACGCGATTTATCATCATAAAAATGGAAATCAAGCGAGAAATCAGAGACACTGATGATAACATTGAAGAAATCCATGAACCTGAGCCACAGTCAGATCAATATAGAAGAACAACTAAGCAAAGATACTTGAAAGGACAGCATTTATCTCTACCATAAACTATTCGCCGAGATAACTAAGGTAGTGCTGGAGTATGATGAAACCAACCCACTAGGCAGGCCAGCACTGTCAAGAGTAAACTGAGGCACTGACGATAACATTGAACAAATCGTTGAATTTGAGCCACAGTCAGAGCTCGATGTAGAAGAACAACTAAGCAAAGATATTTCAGAGGACAGCGTTTAACTCTACCATAAATTATTCGCCGAGATGAGTAAGGTAGTGCTGAAATATGATGAAACCAACCCACTAGGCAGGCCAGCACTGCCAAGAGTAAACTCATCTATAGAGTTCGATATTGTATTATATATCATGATCCAATTCATTTTTCAGAAATTCACATGCTAAAACAAAACGTAAGCTGATCTAATGCGCCGCAATTACAGTTGCTAAAACTATGAAGGTTAAGATCACCACGAGGCAGCAAATACTACAACCTAAGATCACGAAATGGGAGAAAAGATTTAATAAATAGATTCAAAATTATCGGAAAGACATAAAGCAGCTACAACTACAGGAACGGTTACAAGAAATGTTGAGGCCTAGTATCACTTGCAACATAACCCAATAAACAGCCCGGCACAATAATGTTTCGACACACTAAAGCAGCAACTTTCCATAACTGTAGGACGGCGAAACAGATATAAAGCCAGCAATAACCGAAAACAAGATAATGCCCTTTTTGAGCGATCTGAAAGATTTTTTTATTATCTGGGTACTTCATAATTGGAAATTTAGGAGTCCTGATTATGTTCAAAACTACTGGCTTAAAAAGTTTTGAAGTTTGCACCACCGACCGACTGGACTAATATATCACGTATCTCTTGTCAAAAAATGAGCTTAATAAACAAGATCCAGCCAAATATCGGCCAATCACCTACCTTCTCACGCTGTATGAGGTGATCACATCCTGCTTGACGTATCTTCTATGGATACTGCGAGCAAAACAAAATCTTTGCAATTCAGCAAGAAGGAGGTACTGGAAACAGAATGGGTGGCAAGGAGCAATTTATTAGCGATTCAGTCATCTGTAATCAGGTCTATACCAAACGAAGGAACCTATTCGCCGATTACGTGGCAAACAAAAAACCTTCGACTCTATACCACATTACTGGCTGACAGCTATATTGAGAATATATAGAATCGATATAAATATTCTCTCTTTTTTAGTACACCGCATATCAACTTGGAGAACGGGAATCTACATGCAAATACCTTCCAGCGACAACATCGAGACAGCCACGATCCCAATACGAAGATGGATGTTTCAGGGAGATTCATTAAGCCCATTCCGGTTCTACCTTATCATAAACCCACTATAACAACGTTTAAATTCCACCAGATGCGGCTTCAGTATTAAAAACAATGATGAAGAGGTAGTAAGACTAATTCATCTTCTATGTATATATGATCTTAAATTGATGGCTTTCACCAGAAATGTGCTGGAACAAATGCTCAAAATTGTGAAAAAAATTTCCGAGACCATATAAATGCTATTTGGCCTTGAAAAATGCCGCATTTCAAAAGCAAATACAGGAAAGATATAACCAGGAGCATTGGAGATTAAGAACAGTCAAACCGTTGTGGCGATGACGACAGAACAAATCTATAAATTCTTGGGCATGAGGTAGGCACAAAGAATTGACCAATGAACTATGAAGACCGAATTAACCAACGAGTTCATAAGACGGGTGAGGTAGGTACTTCGAACCAACCTTAACAGTAAAAATAGAGTTGTGGCTCTACGTCTAGTTACTCTTTGGAAATTATGAAATGGAACAGAATCGACATAGAAAGTCTGCACGGGAAAGTCAGAGCACTCCTGAGAAAGATACACAAACATCATCCTCGAAATGCTACCGAGTGCTACCTACATACTACGGAGAAAGAGTGTTGGTGGATATTTGCAAGCAGTTGGATCAACAACTAACAAACCTGCTCTTATATTTTCACAGGCAGACAGAGTGATAATTTGAAAACTGATATAAATAAAAGTCAATTCGAATTAAGGAATATAACATCTTTACCAAGATCTTCCACATAATTTTAAGTACAATGTTTTGTTGTACTCTATGAAATATTTTCTGAATTTAATCAAGTATATTATTATTTTTCGATAAAATCAATTTTTTTATCTAAATAAGTTTAAAGATAATGCTCTTACTGACATTAGTAGCTCCCATCAGAGAGATTTATTACAATCTCACCCAGTAACAATGAAGACTGAATTTAAGACACAAAAAATATATCAACTAAAACAGTAGCATATTTTGTTATAATATATTCTAACGTATTTAAATATAATTCATTAACAAAAATTTGTCAAACAACTCAAACTTCTTTCTCAACGTCAACCAAGATAAATAAGTACCTAAGTTGTTACTAAGACTTTGATAACTGAATTGAGCGAACAAATTTTTTTAGTTACATCAACTCTTAAATGTAATCATTCCCAATCACCTTCTAGGTGCACAGTTTTTAATATTTTGCGTATGTGTAAAAAGTTTTCTTTTTATAAATAAAACAACTTTAAACTTTTTGATTTATTCACTTTCAACAAATGATATGTTGACTGTATTCAAATAAAAATATAAGTTTGCCGCGAAACGGTAGTTCTTACAACAGATATCCTAAAAAACACAACATTTTTCTTTATTCTTAAGGAATTTTATTTTTATTTAATAATAAAAATTTAATTAAATCTCCTTCAAGTCACGTCATAACGAACACCAGTCAAAGTGAATGTCACTCAATACTAACGTCATCGCCGACACTCGTCCTGATATGGTTATTTTTTTGAGTCATTATTACTTTCAGTTCTATCACTTGAAGTAATCATGATCACTTCGTCCTAATGGCAAGTATGTATGTATGTGCGTTGAGTTGGGGTATGTGCATTGTGACCTGGTAGATCTATTGTGCCCCCCTACTGCTACCCAGTCGTATTAGTTATCGGCTAGAGCAGGTCCTGCAGTCCTATTTCCCTCAGGAATCTAAAGATGTTGGACGGCTTCAAAGTAGGTAGCTCCCCTTCTTCGATTTGGTGTGTTCCTAAGAACCGCATCTTAGCGTTTTCTAGAGCGCTGCATTCTGAAATGATTCTAAAGAGAGGAGGTTTCGTCCTCGTCCTAACAGAATCTGCACTCCGCTCTTTCTACCAGTCGTGATGTGTCCCTTCAGGTGGCGGTGCCCCATCAGAATCCCTGAAGAGTTGGTTTTTACTTAAGCTTATGCATTCTTTAAATCTCTTCTGGTCGTAGTTCTTCAGAAGTATCTTCGCTTGTATCAATCCTTACACCTCCGTCCAATAATTGAATCTCCTGCTTTCTTCTTCTATTTTTAGTTCTTCCGGCATTAAGCTGCTACTGATTCCACAGAAAGGCTCTGTCCCCAGAAATGGTATCTCAACCCCTTTTCTCGCGAGCCTGTCTACTATTTCATTCCCTTTTATACCGGTATGTCCCGTTACCCACGTGAGGGAGACATTATTATTCTTACTGAAATTATTTAGTTCCTCTAGGCATTCCCAGACCATCTTGGAACTGCTAAGTTGAGAGCTCAGCGAACTGATGGCTACTTGACTCTCCGACATGATGATAATCTCTTGGCCGTGATAGTTTTTCTCCTTGTTAAATTGAATACATATCTTAATCGCATGTATTTCTGCCGGTAGATTCTTGGTGACTTACCCAAGTTTTCGCAGTGTCTGGATCCGGGGTCCATAATCTCCTACTCCAGTACCCTCCGTTGTTTTGGAGCCATCTGAATACCATATAGTGGATTTCTTGCTTAATGACAAGTAAATGCATATTCAAAAGAACATAAAGTTATCAGTTTCACTTTTTTCACTTTGATCATTCGATAATTACTCTAAAGAACACAGCCAACGTTATCGCTGTCACGAATTTGACATAAATTTTTTAGTTTTATGTCACATTCGTGATAGCTGTCAAAGGCTTCGTTGCCTAGTCAATATTTTATAGTGATTTCCATGTAATTTCTTCGAAATTTGCTTACTACTCCCTTTGCAAATGTTTCTAAGAAGTTTTCCCATAATGGAAAGCGGATTTATTAAGGCAAATAGTTCGAATTTGCAGAGAATTGATTGTGTTATAGTGGCTAATTACTTCTCAACGAACAGTAAGTTTTGCTATGCTGAATTTAGAAATGTGAATAATTCCAGATAAGTAATTTACCAAGGATTGTTATTTCCGAACCGATAATGAATACATAATAGTAATCATAGGTATTTATAAGTTCAAAATTAAAATAAAACGAATAGTGCCGGGCTAGTTGAAGCAATATTTTCCTATTATTTTACGAACGTGGAACGTGAATAAATATCTTTTCAGGTGTTTTAATTTTAATACTTGTACACTGAGGTACCGCACAACACTTAAAATAACTTAGAACTTCTTTTGTCACAAAAATTGGGAAGAAAAATTATATATCCTGGTCAGTTTACCAGTGTGACGTAAAAGCAGTCAAGTGACAAGTGTTGATGTTTTGGAAGGAAATTTTTAAACGGAATCTAAAATTCATAATTTTTAAAGTATTAGTTGTATTTAAAAAAATAATTTTAAATGTTTTTGGCTACATAAGGTATTTATGCATGGTTTTAAACCCTTTCCCAAAAATTGTCAACATCCCAATTAGTACCTATCTAACAAATTTCATGTCTTTAAAAACTTATTGCATAATTCAGCGAAGTTCCCTTGATCTTTATATTTTAGATATAAAATCTTTAGTAACATTTCCTTTTTCTGAAATCAAGAAGTATCTCCAACATGCTTTATTTAGAATGATATCTTCCAGCAGTTCTGGTACTAATTTTTCTATTTTAAACACTAAGGACTTTTAGCACCTTCCTGTTCAATATAATACTTGAAACTAGCAACTTCCTCAAAAACACAATTTGAAATAGTCTTAGTTTTTAAATCACGTTCATATAATTTCACGGCTTGCAAATGCATTTTTGATATATCCATATAATATCGAAACCAATATGCATCACCATCTATACTATAATATTCAAACTCGTAAACTAATTCACAAATTTTTACAAAAATATTTCATTGTGATTTCTAATTCACTAGTGTTTCAAGCAGAAGACATATTTTCATTTGTAGATATCTAGAACTTTATAAGTTTTTCTTTTATAATAAAACTTTTATAAAGGGATACAAAGTCTTATTTATTTCAATTTTAACAATATCATGAATAAAAAGAGAATATGTATGAGAGGTCCTAAGAAAAAAGAAAAAAATATTTTCGCATTCGCTTAGGCTCTTTGATTAATATACTACTAAGGTAAAACACTGCATAATAAATTTCATATTTGTTGGTGTTTTTTTGGAAATACGAATATATATTAAGGAAAAGAGGTGTTCTGCAAGTTGTATGTTAATCGTCATTTTGTAATATAAATAAGAATACATTTATTGTTTACCTAAATGACAAATGCAAAATAAAAACTAATAAAAAAATTTCCACATGGCACAATATGCGTAATTAAGATGCATCCGCCTGGTTACCAAGATACTGTTCAGCCTACTTAACTAGTAACTAAAAATACTACGATTCAGCTAAAAAGAAAAAGAAAAATATAAAAGAAAACTATAACATAAAGAAATACCACCCTAAAAACAATTTTAAATTAAAAAGTTGAAAAAAAGGAAGGAATAATTTAAATCCTAATTCTAATAAAGAAAATGATCAAAAGTTAAAAAAAATAAATATGCAAACATCTACAGCTGTAATAGAAGCAGATGGCACTGAGATAGTGTCAGAAATAAATCTATTAAAAAATTTCACTGTAAGTATTTCCCCTACACACAACTTAAATCATGGAAAGAATCTCGAAATATTTTTAGAGACATGGAGACATGAACTTAAAATTTTAAAACAGAAACTCGCCAGATGTAATATTGATTGATAAAACATATTTAAGCACAGTGACTGGAGAATATAGTTATTAGGTATTTTGTCTTCCTTTCATAAACACGAGTTTTGAATCCTTTTAATGCGATAACGATCAATCACATCCATACAATACACTGCTTGTGTGTGTGTAATAGAACTAAGGTAACACAAAGTAAGTGCTTTGTGTCCAGTGATGAACAGTATTTATGACGGTATATTTATTATAGCTTCAGCATGCAATTCGCAACATATTCCTAACAGTGCAATTCTGAATTGAAAATCAACCCTAACTTTCACCGTTATCTGAATAAAAAAGAAGAGATCTATTTAACTTATTGTTAGTATTTCATTTCGTCATAAAAATCATGTGTATACACTAGTGTAACAATCAATCTAGTATACTGCTCTGAGGGAATTCCAAATGCATATTTGAAACATTGAGTAGTGATTTTTAAATACAACACTTTGTGCACGATTGGTCAAAAAGGATTGCACAAAACGATAAGCACTTTCATTAAAACCAATATAATAGAGAACTGACAAAAGTATTTCACAGTTAAGCATTTCAGAAGCTATACTGAACTCTAACAAGTTAAAATAATTATTCTATTTTGAAGAGATGCTTTAAAAATATCATTGGTTCTATCAGTAAGAACAGTTTCACAGTTCTATATCATGATTACTTTAATGATAAAATTTAACAACGATTAAAATCCATTATTTTTTTCAGCTCCTTGAAAGTATCGGGAAGATGCTAATAGAGGAAACTGACTATATCCTGCAAAATTGGACCCGTTGGGCAGTGAAACCGGTCCATTATTGGACCACAGCCAGCATTTGGTCTTACCAAGGCTGCTATTCCTGGGTGGCTATCCCGGTGGATAAATCAACAACACCAGATCCACTAGAACCACCTTGCGGGTCACAGACACTCAAAACATTGTTTTCTTTAGTATTTGAAACAATCGTCTTACCATAATAAATTAAATATTAGAGTTTTAGATGAATTATTTTAAGGTGAAAATTTTAATATTTTACAACATAAACCCTATAAAAAAATGCATAACAAGTTTAGAAAATGTTTATTTATTATAACGTACCTTTGTGCTCAATCCTATTATCTGAAGATCTAATAGTCTTACTTTTGAAAAAGGAAGAGATAGCCCAAGAAGTGCAGCACCCACATCTGAAATTTCATTTGAAGGGACCCTTAATGCTATTAAATTTGGTCTAGTTTTAAACCATTTTGCCAAAAATTCCATCCCATGATCCCCAATTGCATTGGCTGCAAGGTCCAACATTAACAAATTTGTATGAGTATAAAGACCTCCCAGAAGCAACTCAACATCATGACCTAAAAAAAACATATTTATATTAAAATATTTGTTAGGTAAATGAATAAAAAGGAAAAGTTTCGAAAGATTTTACTCTGGTACGCAAATATAAATTAAATTGCTTTGGTTTTTGCTAGCCAGGGATGATACTAGAAAAAATATCTACTTGGTCACTATGGAAACAACAAACTCCGTTGTCAAGTAACATTCAATAATACACCCTTTTTTCTACTTCCAAATCCAAGTAAATTTCAATTCGTCCATTACTTTGTATTTTATGGAGTATTTTACAACAAAAAATCAGTGTTATCAAATTAAAGCAGGGTCATAAAATTTTTAATAAAGGAATATAACCATTATAAAAATGTTCATGAATGACTGAATGAGACTTCATCATATTTTAAAGTAAAATATTGCAAAAAACAGTTTTGATGGGAAACTGGTAAAAAAGTGTCTAGAAAAGGACTTGTGGTTAAGCCCACAGTGTTTCAGAAATTGAACTCAAAATGTCAAGTACACTTAATAGATATACAAGCAGGTAAAGACTACAAATTTTTACTTGTATATCAAGGTCACTTCATATTTACGTGCCCTTGGAAGGAAACACACCAGAGAATTTAAATATATTTACTATATTTGAAGCTCTGAGTATGTTAAAAAATGACAACGGTAATGAATTCAGTAACTAAGCATGTAGTTCGATCTAAAAATTATTCATCGGAAACCAAGGCATAACCAAATTCCCGGATCGGTGGAACGTACAAATCAAAGATATAAAAAATATGTTTACTTTTTGAATGGAAGTAATCAAATCAAACGAGTAAATGATGTGAAGAATTCATTTTGCGCAATTAATGAAGAATATTCGGAGCACCGGCACTGGGGAAGTATTAAAAGTTGCACAAAACGAATCAAAAAAAAATTAAAAAATAATTTAATATGACAGATTCAATATGGTACACTAAAAATTTTTCGCCTCTTGGTTTTGTCCAAAATTGAAATGAAGGAGATTGCTGCAAATTTTACATCTTTTGACATTGTCCAAGATTGATTATGAGTGTTTTTGTGACTGTAAATTACGAATTAGGAATTATTTCTAAAAAATTCGATTGACTGATACAACATGACGGACTAAAGATTTTAAGTCTCTCGATTTTTTTCAAAGTTGGTTTTGGGGAGTTTCTGAGGGTGTAAATAACGGATTTAAAATTATTTAGAAAAAAAAATTAATATGCGGACTAAAAATTTTACATTTTCGGATTATGTGCGACATTGATATTAGAGGGTTTTTACGAGAAAAGATTAAGATTGGATTAAGAGTTAAAAAAATTTTTTTGAAATTCGATATGGCGGATCTAATATAGTGGTTTGAAAATTTTACGTTATTCACATTTTCTAAAAATTGGTATTAGGTAGTTTTCAAGATCGTAGGTTTCGAATCTCAAGTTAATTTTTTACAATGTAATATGGCATGTATAATATTGTTTAAAAAATTTTACATTCTTCCGATTATGTCCAAAATCGATATCGTGGGCTTCTTGGGATGTATATTACGTATTTTAAATTAATTTCTTCAAACTCAATATGCTGGATAAAATAGGTCAGACTAAAAATTTACATGTCTCAAATTTTTTAAATATAACTGTTGAGGGGTTTTGAGGGCCAAGATTACGAATTAAAAATTAATTTCTTAAAATTTAATATTGCGTTTGGTACAATTTCAATCAAAACTGGTATAGTAAGTGGTTGGAGAAAAGGTGCACTTTTTTGCGACTTTGAAAACATTGCGAAGTATTTTACACATCTCGCTTAGTATTTATTTTTAACCGACTTCTAAAAGAAGGAGGTTCTCAATTCGTGGACTATGTATTTTTTTTTTATGAATGTACACCGATTACTTCGGAACGGCTGCACCGATTTGAATGAAATTTTTTACGTTATATAAAGGAAGTTGCTACGGTGGTCCCATATTTTTTTAGATGAAATTGGTGCAGTAAAATCCAAGATGGCGCTTACAATATGGCGGCCAAAAAAAAAAATTTTGTCCGATTTTCTCCAAAATTGGTATAGAGGAATTTTCGGGGTTGTGCCCAACGAATTTGAAATTATTTTTCAAAAATTCAAAATGGCGGATCCAATATGGCGGACAAAAAAATTTAATTTAGTCCGATTTTCTCCAAAATTGGTATGGGGGAGTTTTCATGACGAATCTAATATTATTTTAAAAAAATTCAATATGGCGGATCCAATATGGCGGACGAAAAAATCAATTTTGTCCGATTTTCACCAAAATTGGTACGGGAGAATTTTCGTGGTCGCATATTAAGAATCTAAAATAATTTTTAAAAAATTCAATATGGCGGATCCAATATGGCCGACAAAAAATTAATTTTGTCCGATTCTCTCCAAAATTAGTACGGGGGAGTTTTCGGGGTCGCATATGACGAATCTAAAATAATTTTAAAAAATTCAATTTGGCGGATTCAATATGGCCGACAAAAAAATCTTTTTTGTTCGATTTTCTCCAAAATTGGTACGGGGAAGTTTTTGGAGTCGCATATGACGAATTTAAAATAATTTTTAAAAAATTCAATATGGCGGACGAAAAAATCAATTTTGTCCAATTTTCTCCAAAATTTGTATGGGGAAGTTTTCGGGGCCTCACAAAGTATCAGAAATTATTTTTAAAAAATTCAATATGGCCGATTCAATATGGAGGACAAAAAATCAATTTTGTCCGATTTTCACCAAAATTGGTACGGGAGAGTTTTCGGGGTCACACATGACGAATCTAAAATTATTTTTTAAAAATTCAATATGGCGTATCTAATATGGTGGATAAAAAATTAATTTATATATATATTAAGATCGATATTGGAAGGTTTTGGGGCCTATATTACCAATCTAAAATTAATTTGAAATTTAAGATAGTGGATTTTCTATGACAGACTAAATATTCGTTGAAGAAATAGACGGGTTTTGTATTTCAGTGTATGTTTTTATTAATATCGGCTCTTTTGGATTTTTATTAAAGAGGTTTATTGTTTTAACAGTGTTAATGTACTAGTATGTTGAATGTTTTGGTTTTAATTTTAATTTGTGATAAAGTTTTTTTAAATTTTTTTAATTGTATACAATTTGTTCTGTGTAGAGGCTACGGCTGGCGACTGCTCTCAAACTGGCAGGGTTAAGGTGTGCCCTTTGACGAGGTCTGAGCCCTGAGGATGGTCTGTTAGACCGAAAGCGCTTGGCCGATATTAATAAAAACATACACTGAAATACAAAACCCGTCTATTTCTTGATTTCTTCGGTGTACAACCTGTTAATAACTTAAATATTCGTTTGACCCAATTTGATTGGTATTTGGAAAACTCTAAGAACTAAAGAATTTTTAGTGGTTCATTTTAGGGTGATTTACAACTTTGGATAAAATTTGTATGTTTTTGCCACTTTGGAGTCATTGCGAAGTACACTAATTTCGATTAGTTCTTAGTTCAAATAATTTATGAATATCATAATGAATTCTACAACTAAAAATAGAAAAATAAAATTTTTATAAAAAAATTGAACCGACTTCTAAAAGTGCGCTAAAAAGTGAAAAATAACCATACATTTTTATATGAAATTGAACTTTTTGAAGTCGGCGCCAAATTATTTGTAAATGAAATAAATAACTACTAATATATACAAATTATGGGAAGAAATCAATTACAAAAAAGTATTTTAAATCTGTTTATGCAAATCACATTTTGTCAAGTATTAGTTTGGCGCCGACTTCAAAAAGTTCAATTTCATATAAAAATTTATGGTTATTTTTCACTTTTTAGCGCACTTTTAGAAGTCGGTTCAATTTTTTTATAAAAATTTTATTAGTTTAAATTATTTATGCATATCATAACGATTTTAAAATTAAAAAATTATTTATTTTTAATTGGGGTGACTTCTAAAAATAGATTGTAACAATCATTTTTTTTTTATTTTTACGCCCGTTTCATTCTAACTTGAATTTTCGCAAATGAATTTATATCTCTCGCCATCTATCTCTATCATTCTTAACTGGAGTCGCGATTTCATGAGTATTCTTATGGATTTTCGAATCGATAAACTGATTATTTGTTTTTGCTACGAGTTCTGGGTAAATAATATTAAATTTTGTAAATACTTCTTGTCGAACAATCTTTCAATGCATAGAAACGTAATTTCAAACATTTCTTGAAGGATGCTTGTTGAATAGTCTAGTTTTGACATTTTGCGAATTCAGTCATTTTTTTGCAGCTGGCTATAGCAGCAGTCATGTAGAATTGTTAAAGAATCAAATCATCAATTATCTGGCTTCTGTTTTATTTAATTTGATTGGTCTATACCAAAATCAGATTACTATATGCAATATTTTTCAGTATATTGTTCGAGTTCAATAAATTGTTCTTATTTTGTGCTCGTTATAACCTTTAAAAATGTAAAGATTTTCTTTTTGTTTTAGGGCTATCTCCGATTTTATTCAAAATTTACGTTTATTCGGTTTTCATCATCACTTATTCTCTTCCCTTCAGAATTTATTATTGTTCTCAAAATTCAGCTGTTATATAATAGTTTCGCCCTTCATAGAATTACTATATATTTCTGAAATATCTCAAACTTTTGTGGATCGTGGTGTATTCATGTATTTACCATTGCATAAATGCACGACTGAAATTCGTGCAGGACAAAGTTAGAATGCCGCCCATCGTTTTGCGGGACAAAACTGTCTATAAACAGAGGATTTGAAAGTTTTTAGAAAAGAATAATATACCTTTTCATATATACAGCTTTCAAACTGATAAACTTCTCCAAATAGTCATTAGAAGAGCTCTAGAATCATGAAGCAATGACAAAATAAGACCTGGAAGCGTTAAGCATTACGCATCACAGAGCATCACAAGATGGTACAACAAAGACAAGTCATCGATTCCATTGGTGCTTGTTGCTTTTCCAGAAGACCTAAAATATCTAAATAGCATGACGATAAAAGTCGAAGGTCAAAGAGCCACAATACACAATGTTATCGGCAACTCTTTAGACATGCGCAATCGAAATGTATGACTGAGACAAGGTGCCTTAAATCTGCCAAGGCTTACCTAACACATCTGTAAACCTTTGCCAAGTCAGAAGCCAAGGTATGCTAATTGCGGCGGGGAACATTCCGCGAATTATACAGGGTGCCAAAAATACCCTAAATAACTTAAAGCCGCCAACAAGCTCTAAATACTACCGTAACAAGCGATTCTTTGGAGCACGCAGATTAACAGAACACTTGAAATTCCTGGCTCAGCGTCGTTGATCACTCAGATTCAAGCATTTAGGCAATCAATGCAAGCTTCAATGAAGCATTCAGCAACAACATGGCATCGCGGCTGCAGCAGTTTACGCGCGCACGCTTACGATACATGCTGCTCATAGTCCCAAATGAACACTCCTATTAAAAGATTGTCACTCTGAATACCAATGGGATTCAAGGTTAAAAGTTGGAAATTATCAACTTTGTTGAGAGTCACGGAATCGATGCTCTCTTTATCCTGGAAACGTGGCTTAAAAAGGATCAATTCACGTGTCTCAACTACAATGTTTTTCAGAATCATAGATTAGGAAGGCCTCGTAGGGGTACAATGATACTGTTTAAGAAGTACATAGTTGCACATTTAATTTCCAATCCTGATGATGTTCTGGAAGGGACATTATCAAAGGTAAAATGATAAATGAATGCTTGATTCTAGAGTTAGTGTATTCAAGCTCCAACGCGACCTTTACTTGCCAAATTTAATGAATATCTTTAATACTATTGAACTAATCCTAGTAGGAGGAGACTTTAATGCAAAACATCGCCTCTGGAGTACCAGGATCACCAATACTAAGGATATCTTTATGGAAAATTCATCTGAAGCAAATCTGCTGGAAGTTATAGCAACTGGACAGCCAACTCATCTAGGTTATGTTGGATTATCTGATGGTCTTAGACGTCTCGGTAGCAGGAAATACTGGAAGGCTGATCGGGCTGTCGGTTCCACATGAGTTGGACCTTGGACCTGTGGCCAGTATTCAGTGAGAATGTCGATCCTCGAGACCTCTACTTTAAAGTATCAATGGAGCCAGATGAAAACAGCTCCTCGAAGAGACCGATTATCCAGAGATAGCTCTGGATACTGGACCCTTGGGGGTATCTGTCAGACACCTGACCTAACAAATCACGGACGCCCCTCGCCAAATTTTCTATTACAAAGGCGTTTAATTATTCAAAATACGGGGAGATTCCAACAGATTCAAAGCAGCTAATCGGAGAGAAAAATCGTCATTAAAATAGGGCGTATTGAACTGGTGGTCCTGACATTAAGAGACAAGCTAATCGAGCATCCTAGGGAATATGGAGAAAGCTTCGACTTGTACAATCAGTGCTGAGAGCCTAAATTAGAGATAAATCCATGACAGCAACTTCTACAGGATGACACGCGGTTTAACAAAAAGTGCTAAAACACATTTACCTCATATTGTTAACGGCAATGTCACCTCGGCCAGTTCTCAGCCGATGGATTTGCAAAAAAATTATAAACGATTTATTGATTTAGGGTATACCTGTCATTGGTCTTGATGAAGTCAAAGGGATTGCTTAAGGGTTAGTGGTTAAGAAAGCGCCAAGTCTGGATGGTCCACCGAATGCAGCTCTGGAGAGAGTAGCTATTACCAACATAGCCAATGCTGTTTTGCGCTCAGGGCACAGATTGAAAGGTCACTAAGATAATTCAAATTCGAAAGAAGAAAGGATCACCAATATTATTAGCTACAGGCTTATTAGTTTACTTTCCAATTTGGGGAAAATAATAGAATGAGTGATACTAAATCGCATTACTGATTTCGTAACCTGCCTCCGGAACAGTTGGGCTTTAGAAGTATTCATTGTAGCGTTCAGCAAACCACCAGGCTAGCCTCGATTACTACACAGGGTTTCAACCGAAATTTCACAAGACTGCAATCTTTTTTAACACTAGCAAAGCCTTTGACTAAATTAGCACAATATACTTGTAGTTAAGCTCATAAGGCTGGGAATTCCAAGTTATTTAATAGGACTGGTTTCAAGTTTCCTTGAGATTAGAACATTTGTAGTGCCGTCAGATGACGCCACGTCAAATGTCAAGACAATAAGAGCTAGGATGCCTCAGGGTTCACCTTCGTTTCTCTTTCTTTTTAATCTATATACAGCTGGCACTCCGACAGATATTTACAGTAAACTTTATTTGTTTGCTAACTACACTGCATTTGCAACGTTCTCAGGGTCATTTCGCCTTATTATTAGAAGGTTGCCAAGGCACATTAACAAGCTGGAGAAATGGATGGTCGACTGAAAAATATAACTGAATTCTGATAAATCTCAGGCTATCATGTTTACCAGATCACGTCTCAATTCCGAAAGAGCGGGTGTTCATTTAAAAAAATTGCATTCCCTGAAGTGACAATGCAAAATACTTGGAACTAATCTTTGACAAGAGACTAAACGGGCTGTTAGATACCAATTAAATCCTATCCAAAGCCAAAACCTTCTAGTTAGCTCGCTATTTGTTGCTATACAAAGATAGCAGACTAAATCTCAAGAAAAAGCTAACATTCTACAAACTGTTCATCAGGTCTATATTATTCTTTTATGCTTCCATATGGGTCACCATAGGCAGAACAAAATTAAGGGATTTAGAAAGCTTTCAGAATAATGTCCTCAGTAGGATTTGTGGAGCTCTATAATATGTTAGGAACACCATCATCCGTAGAGACCTCAGATGTGACACCTTTACAATATCGAATATACTTTGACAAAATACCTGGACAGATCCCAAGTTTCAACAAATGAACTAGTGAGAACAATTCGAAACCTCACCACTACACCATGGAAATACCACAGATGCGTTAAGGTCTGGGTACGTGACTACTCTACCAAACTACTGGCTCAAAAGCCGAATCTAAAATCATGCTCATAACCTTAAAGAGAGCGCCTTATGTTAAGTCTAAGGATCACGTGTAATTCGATATACGAAGAAGATTCAATGTTTATTTCTTCAATATTAATTACATTTGCTGACAAATGTACTGTATTTGTTTTCATAGGAATATTAACACGTCCAATTTTCTGTACTGTTTTTGTCCAAGACCATCCTTTGGTAACTGGAGCCAGAGAACAAGTACATTCAACCAGACAAATAGCAGAATGGTTTTAATTTGTAAAATAGTGCCCTAAAATGAATTTGTCACAAACTAAATTTAATTATGTTTATTCGCAATATCAGTATAATGTGAAGAAATTTGCTTATAAATAGTGTAACTTGTACTTTATTGTTGTTTCTACAACAGGTATCATATTTTTCCTACCAAATTAAATTTTATACTTGAGTACACGTATCTCAAGTTTTATTTGGATATCCAGAAATTAAAGTCTATCTGTAGAGACTAACTCTACAGTTATCATTTTATCAATTTTAAGCTACAGATGTCGCCTTCAATTTAATCTGACGATAGGAGTGACTTCAGAAGGTGCTATGTTGTATGTGTCTATCCTTAAAACCAGCCCATTTATAATGGCCACGAAAATAAGAGCTAGTTGACTGTGGATTTCTAAAAGAATGGAAACTAACAACTTCACATAATTCACTTTAATAACTTCTATTTTAAGTATATACCGCTTAAAAGGAACTACAATAGGCATGATGACTGTAACGAAGAATCACTGAAATTATGACTTGAAGTAATTATATAGGATAGACAGATTCTAAAAAACACATTTATTTTTAGATTACAAGCGAGATTATATTTATTTTAGTAAAAATAAAAACACAAAATATGGAAATCGGCCATATTAGATCGAATACCAATCACGCTTTCGTAAACATCACATCAGTCATCATTGTTTATCCCCTTTATCCTTTGAATTTGTCTTTATTTGCATCGTTAATCAGATATTTTGTTGATAAAGCTATCAAGTGTGTCAGTTTCGTGCTACCGAAAGTACAACAACATCATGGAACAAGGAGTTGTCAAGGCCAAGGATCGACTCCTTGATGTTGGGAGCGAGGTTAACTGGTGCACTATTTTAACTTCAGCTTTACTTCTGAATTTGTATAATATATATAATTGTACTGATTTATCAGCTGATTTTGGAAAGGTGGTAGGTGCTTCTAGATATTCAATTGTGTGCAAAGCTAAAAAATAAAAATAAGTACTTGTGATCAAACTGTAACTATTTTATACATTATCATGTAGTATAATTTTACATATCACAAAGATTGTTTGAAATCATAAATACCTATAATGTTATGATTAAACCAGCAAACAGAAAAGATATACCTAAACTTTCTGATGCGAGTTGTAAATGGTCTGCAGGTGGTTTTGTTTGTACTACATCTTTGTCACTTTCTTCAATTAGACACCTTCTTTGTTTTTTGAGAGCATAGGTGCGCTCAGCAGTGTCAGAAGTTCGTTTGCTTCTGCCCGGTTAGCATTCAAATTTTGTGGATATACATTTATGCGCACTTGTAAAACTGAACAAGAAAAAACTTTTAATTAGGAACTTTAAATATAATACAGTAATAAAAAAATGAAACTTAACCTCAAACGGAATCGACAGAGTTTTTGACAAATATTTACCTTACATATATTATGTTTTCGAGCTTCGCCACTTATTTATATATAAAATTTTTATAAAAAAATTGAACCGACTTCTAAAAGTGTGCTAAAAAGTGAAAAATAACTATAAATTTTTATATGAAATTGAAATTTTTGAAGTCGGCGCCAAACTAATACCTGACAAAACATGATTCGCATAAACAGATTAAAAATACTTTATCTGTAATTGCTTTCTTACCATTATTTGTATATATTAGTAGTTATTTATTTCATATAGAAATAATTTGGCGCCGACTTCAAAAATTTCAATTTCATATAAAAATTTATAGTTATTTTTCACTTTTTAGCACACTTTTAGAAGTTGGTTCAATTTTTTTATAAAAATTTTATTTTTCGATTTTTAGTTTTCAATTCATTATGATATTCATAAATTATTTGAACTAAGTGCTAATCGAGATTAGTGTACCTCGTAATGCAATGCCAATGTGGCAAAAAAATACCTATTTTATCCATAATTATAAATCACTCTAAAATGAACCACTAAAAATTCATTGATTCTTAGCGTTCTCCAAATACCAATGAAATTGTGTCAAACGAATATTTAGTCTGTCATAGTAAATCCCCTATAATAAATTTCAAATTAATTTTAGATTAGTAATATAGGCCCCAAAACCTTCCAATATCGATATTTAAAGAAAATAAATTAATTTTTGTATCCACCATATTGGATACGCCATATTGAATTTTTTTAAAATAATTTCAGATTCGTCATGTCTGACCTCGAAAACTCTCCCGTATCAATTTTGGCGAAAATCGGATAAAACTGATTTTTTTTTGTCCGCCGTATTGGATCCGCCATATTAAATTTTTAAAAAATAATTTCAGATTCTTTATGTGAGGCCCTGAAAACTTCCCCATACCAGTTTTGGGGAAAATCGGACAAAACTGATTTTTTCGTCCGCCACATTGAATTTTTTAAAAATTTTTTGATTCGTCATATGCGACCCCGAAACTCCTCCATACCAATTTTGGAGAAAATCGGACAAAAATAATTTTTTTGTCGGCCATATTGGATCCGCCACATTGAATTTTTTAAAAATTATTTTAGATTCGTCATATACGACCCCGAAAACTCTCCTGTACCAATTTTGAAGAAAATCGGACAAAACTGATTTTTTTGTCGGCCATATTGAATCCGCCATATTGAATTTTTTAAAAATTATTTTAGATTCGTCATATACAACCCCGAAAACTCCCCCGTACCAATTTTGGAAAAAATCGGACAATATTGATTTTTTCGTCCGCCATATTGGATCCGCCATATTGAATTTTTAAAAAATTATTTTAGATTCGTCATATGCGACCCCAAAAACTTCCTCATACCAATTTTGGAGAAAATCGGACTAAATTAAATTTTTTCGTCCGCCATATTGGATCCGCCATTTTGAATTTAAAAAAAATAATTTCAGATTCGTTGGGTACAATCCCGAAAATTCCTCCATACCAATTTTGGAGAAAATCGGACAAAATTAATTTTTTTGGCCGCCATATTGTAAGCGCCATCTTGGATTTTACTGCACCAATTTTATCTAAAAAAATATGGGACCACCGCAGCAACTTCCTTTACATAACGTAAAAAATTTCATTCAAATCGGTTCAGCCGTTCCAGAGTAATCGGTGTACATACATAAAAAAAATAAAAAAATACATAGTCGACGAATTGAGAACCTCCTTCTTTTAGAAGTCGGTTAAAAATAAATACATCAAAATGATATGATCTTCGCAGAAATAAATTACTGAATTAACAGATATAGAAGCTGGGTCTCTCTTTGCACACTTTATCCATGTATTTCTGATATTTTTCTTCATTGGCACGTTAATAAATAACTTATTTGGAGTTTTTATCGATGTATTATTATATTGAGGAAGTACACACCATCGATACACACTAGAATTCATGATTATCGCACAAAATAATGGAAAATATAAATCGAAACAAGCAATAAGATACTAGTTGTCAAGTGTTTACGAAAGGGTGACGTCACAGACGGACGCCATTACTATTCTAGCGTTTTGGTGTGAAATTTAAATTGTATTTTAAAAAGGTCAATTTTTCCTTCAAAACATAAATTTTTCGCGGAAATAAGATTTATTTTGCATAAAGTAGGTGCGTAAAAACATCGTGGAGTATTTCTCCAAAATCAGTCATCATGCCTATTACAGTATTTCGCAACCTTTTAATGTGAATAACATTTTGTCAGGTACTAATTTGGTATCGACTTCAAAACTTCTATTTCATATAAAAATTATATTGTTGTTTTCGCATTTTTCAAAGCTTGTTCATTTTTGTATAAAAATTTTTATTAGTATTAAAAAAAAAAGACATAAAATAGGTTTGCCATATTTTTTAAAAGTGTTTTAGTTTAAATAAATATGTTTAACAACAACAAACAAATCTAAAATAGAAGTCATGTATTGACGGTAAGGTATTTTTAAATATTAAATAAGAAGTTAAATTTTTTTGTTACTGTTTTTAAAATTATAATAATAAATTTGTTCTACTATGGTTATTTTATTTGATAACCCTCAGAAAACTATATTAAGTTAAGTATTAACAGTAATATTTTTCGTTTTACATAAGCATATCGCACAATCTAGTTCTGATGATAAATACTTATAACCAAATTTAATTAGATTTATAATATTTATTAAATTAATCAGTATGCTTTTAACCTTATTCCTTTTAGATTATTTAAAATTGCCAGCAAAAATTATTAATTTGCAATTACTGATAAAATGTATTGGCAATATTGATAATTAAACACAAAATGGTCATTTAAATATAACAGCCAGTTCACTACCATATTCTACTTGATAACCGATGCCTAAGCAAAGTTTTAACAGAGTGGTTTCCAAGATTATTGAATTCTGCACAAAAATAGCTTAGACAGCAACTTTCTCAAAATGACTTGGAATACTTAAATGTAGGCCCTGACCTTTTCCCTACGATAGTGAAAAACGATTAGACTCTTTTGCGACTAACCAGAAGTTATTAGTTACCTATATGTTATTCTCTTTTCAAGCAGAGAAAAAGGAAAAAATATATAGAAACAATTTATTTCTAGAAAATACTACTCTGGTCCTCTCTCCATACGCGTTTCGACCACTTCATGGTCGTGTTAGTGGAACTGTATCGAACCGAGAGCAACATTCACAGGAAACGGCTATTAAAAACCTGCTAACTATGATGTCAGACTGAAAACTATCGCCAGGTAAAACGACATCTATGCATTCACCGGAGTAGTGCGAAATTTTTAAAAATCAAAATTATAATACTGAAATTTTGTTTTTTAAAAATCAGTAGTTATTATTTTAAAATACATGGCAAAGGGCGTTTTAATAACAGCAGTAACCTACGGTGTAAAATTAACAAAACTATTGTCGACTATCTAACTTCGACGAAACCCATTGTCTTTAGGTTATATTTTTTCATGTTTTATTTATAATTCAGCGTATCTTTCCACAATTAACAGCTTATCTACAGGTAAGTTGATAGTACTTTCACAATCTAGTGACCTTAATTTTCAAATTTTTTTAAATCTCTACGGTGTTGCCATTTAAGTGGAATTATTCCCAAATTTATAAATCATTATTATTAGCTTAATATTGCTTCAAAAATATTCCCGCTTTGAATCCTCTTACTAGGCATATCCGTTTTCAGTACAAGCGCGACTTTATAATAAACATTGTTAAAACTAGTAAGTCGCGTTGTTTATTTTCACACTAGCATGCATACTAAAAACTATAAGCACTACAAACGCTAAAAGTGTTTGTTAAAATACTCGCAAGTAATACAAATTATAACACAATGTCCTAAGTACAACGAAACTAACCAACTAGATCGGGTTTAAGTCTTAAACCTTCTTAGTAAATCAGGTCTATTGTATTTCGGTCATAATTCTAAATTTATTGAGGAATTTAGTACTAGGAATTTATTGCTTATTTTTAAATCAGTAGTGTCTGACGAGATGGATAGTAAATGTAGAAAGACAATTATTACGATGATAAAGATGCAGATGAAGAAAATTAATTAACTTATTTTGGATACATAAAGATATGTAATAATGAAATAAAAAAACATAGTATTAGTACTGTTAATTTTAATTTTAATTGAATTTTGCCTTAAAATTTACTTTTTTGCGCACACCTATGGATTGCTCCTTTTCATCTCCTGCTGACTTGAATATGTTCTACTATATATCTGGCTCCTGATCAGAAGCGTTTTGATTTACGTCACAAAAGTATAGTTCTTCACAAGCAGTCAAAGTTCAATCTATGTAATTCCTTTGAGTTGGACTTCCGCCATATATTATAGATTTGAAAAAGCACCTTAGAGGACGTCATTTGACGATAATTAGTTTAAAGAGAATATTTTAATAGCTGATAGGAATCTTTTTTGAATGCTTATAGTTGCGTCACAAAATTATATTATACTACACTTAATAAAGAAAATATAAACATTTTGCTAAAAATACTTATCTTTACTCAATGCATGTACTAACCTTCAATACATTAAGGACTAAAATCTGGAGTAAATTCATTATTCAAAAGACGCTGTGTTTATTAATTTTTCGTTTTATTAAATAGCAGATTACTGTGATACCATCATGGAAAAGAGGTGATCTTTTCTTTTTCCCTCTTCTTGAGCAACACATTAATGCTCGAAATTATTATTCAAGGGTCCAAAGTTCGTGTGATCCCAAAGAATATTTTTTGCTTTTATTTTTTATTTTGCTATACTTGCAGCTGGTAAGTATAAATAGAGGGCGCAGAACGCAGTCATAGAAATTATTTTTGCGTGGCTCATTTATCCTTACTATACTTAACCTATGGTGAGGTATACTTATCTGCTTTGTACTCACGAGAACCATTGAGTTCGAAACCGGTCTGCAGATGGCGGTACACCACCAACGAGAAAAGTTGCCCCTTTTTTTCTGATAGTTTCTTGTAATCTGAAGTAGTGCTCTTGATTCCTAACTAAACGAGATTACTCCTGTCCTTGTAAAATTTTCAGTTGGTTTCTCCTAAATAAACCCTTTTTAAATTGAAAATCCCTCTTAAAATATCTGACACGCTTCTTCTTGGGTTCTTACCCTATGGCTATATTATGTAATCATAAGAATATCTGTCCTCTGTTAATTATAGAATTTCAGTGTTTTAACTGTGGTTAAATCGACAACTGTCAAATTTAGTTATACAATATGTAATAGAAAAAGTATTCAGAATTTATCAGGCAGTCCAAAAGTGTACAAAAATTGGGGATCACTATTTATAAAATCAAAATTGATTACGGCAAACTTCTTTCGAGTCACCTGTATAATTTAATATATTGAAAAAAAATCATGCCAAAAGTATAAAGGCTACATGTCCGAACGATTTTTCAAAAAACTTAGCTTTTTTAAATAATGAATTTATTTCAGACTTTATATCCTCGTTGTATATTAAAATTAAATTATTCCTTTTATACTGGTATAGTTTTGAACTGAATGTATTTTTAGCAAAATAAACGAGAAAAACATATGGCCATAGGCGTTTAATGCTATAAAAATATAAAAGCCGTAGAGCACACACAATTTACTCATCCTCAACATCAATTCTGTGATTACCTGAGATGAAAAAATATTACATTTTATGCATACCACTTTTCTGTTTTAAAATCATCATGATCAAGATCATGATTAGAGATCAGATTATAACAATTTATTCCAATGACAGATCCTGTCTGAAAACAAATATTCGTAATACTCGAATTTTCAAACAAACTCGAGTATTCGAAAAAACGCGGAGATTGAAAAAAAAATTTTATAACAGATTCATATGATTCAATCAAATATTCGGAGTGCATACTATAGCGTTTAATAGTAGACAACTAGATTCATCAACACTGGAAAAACTTGTATGTATATTAATTAAATGATTTTATTTGATTATTATAAGTTAAATACCTTTCTCCCTGTGCTCGAACATTTCGACCATAGGTTAATGATTATTTTCAGGAGACTAAAAACAAAACACTAATATGGAAATTTGCTCAAATATTCGAGTTTATTTGAAATATCGAGTTTGTTGAAAACTCGAAGTTTCCAGTTTCTGTTCGATTCACCCCAGTTTTTT
The DNA here is from genome assembly GCA_034092305.1 of Diaprepes abbreviatus. Taxonomy (NCBI): domain Eukaryota; kingdom Metazoa; phylum Arthropoda; class Insecta; order Coleoptera; family Curculionidae; genus Diaprepes; species Diaprepes abbreviatus. Next base: position 9,906,611 of record JASJET010000036.1, on the reverse strand, counting down.
TCAAACAAACGCGAATTTCCGAATATTCGCGTAACCCTACAGTAGATTATCTTTTACCCAATATATTCCGCATTGATCTTTTTCCGTACATTTTGTTTTTAACCAAGTATTTTCGATTTAGGTATTCACGAATGGTCGGATTATTAAATGTTATATATTAAAAGCAAAAGCTGTGAAACAACCAATAACTTGAAATTTGGCCGGTAAAACTCGAAGCGACATAACTATTACTCCAGTAGTAGAACTATGATGTTGCTTTTTCAATGGTTACCGTCTGGACTTGATGCCGTCGTCACCACCGCTCAAGCATGGTACGGACGCAGCTTTACTTTGACAATGTTTTTAATATGTTTAAATTACTATTTTGCAAACTCATCAACAGTAATGTAAAATATAATCTTCCAAACGAACGGTTTCTTATTTGTCATAAAGCAGCGATTTTTTTGAAAAAAAAAAATCAGTTACACTTCACCTAATTGTCATAAAAACTTAAATATTTTTCAGTCTGCGGAAAATTTCCAGCTTTTGGAATAACGAAAGTAGAATATCGCAGAAGTAATGGTTGAGACCATTACTATATTTGTTTATGAGGTAACGAATTACGATTTTTTTTAACATTAAAAACGGTATGTTTTTATATAAAAAAAAATGGACTTACTAATAATATTTTATGACAAGATTAAGTCTTAAGAGTAAAACGTAGTATTATTTAGGTTAAAAAAATTGCGTCGTTTTCCCACAATAAGTTAAAAAACCTCTGTATATAAAAATTAACGTGTCTAAGCAATAAAACCACAATTACAGTATAAACCTTTTTTGTGATCATAACAGCTTTCTTTTGAAGGAATAAGAACAACGAAGAAGTTATTTTTGCAGTAACTATTGCCCCAATTAACGAAGTCACGTTGTAGCTCAAATTGTAGATTTTCTACAACTTAATATTTAATTTTTATCTATAATTAACACCTGACCTTATAAAATTAAAAAAAATATATTTATTTTAGTTAGTGAACATGACGAACTGTCGCTAATTGTCATGATCAATCTGGTATGTACTCTCTTTACATTTTCTTAGCCAATCAATAGAGATTTTTTTGGTGATAAAAATAGTATCAAGATACCCACTGTGCCATTACACTAAAAATCATATGTAGTGATGTTTTGTTAGCTTTTCGACTCCCAACTATGGTTCATAAATTTACTTGAAACACCTAATACCAACTAATGAAATAATTCCGATGGTGGAAAGAGGCCAATTGTAGAGAATAAAAATGCCAACAAAATGAGCGCTAGATCGGGTCATTAGAAATGGAGAAAAATAGGAAAACCCAGAAAATTTTGCGTTTTTCCAAAAATTCATAATCGCCAGTTTTTAAGTTGTAGCGTGTACCCTTCACCAAATAATAGTAACATATGTACTTTATGCCTGTAAAAATCAGGCGCTATCGCCATTTAAAATTGTTAGTGCACTATCTTTCAGTGCGCCTCGATGCATCATGGATGGTTCAATTTTAATTTTGTATAAAGATTTTGAAAGTAAAAGTATCATTCTATAAACCTATGTTTTTATTTTGCTTGTGTTAATACCTGAAAAATGCTAGCAAACATGACCGAAGACGTTCTGGCATGGGAAAGTAGAAGAGTAGTCGGGGCATCACGGATGCCGAGAGGAAACGCATATAGAACCATTTTCGGTCATATTTGCTACCATTTTCTGGTATTTGCCAAACTTTTTAAGGCAGGATGAAAATATACGTTTGTAGAACGATACTTCTACTTTCAAAATCGTTTTACAAAATTAAAATAGAACCATCGATGACGCATTGAGGCGCGCTGAAAGGAAGTTCACTAAAAATTTCAAATAGCAATTATGCAAAAATTAATGAACCTACAGCGGTACAATTATTTTGCCAGAGCAGACACCGCAACTTAAATACTGATAGAGATAAGAATTTTTGAAAAAATAAGCAGATGTTTTCGGTATTCCCTATTTTTCTTCGTTCCCAATGGTCCGATTCTATACAATTTATCTTTTTGACACTATAGAGATTGCTTTATTAGTTTAGATTTTATAAACACTACAGATTATTTTTGTGCAATGGCATAGTCGGTATCCTAACAGTATTTTTTGTCACAGAATCACTTTTATTTTTCTCTATTGACTGGTCTATCTTCAATAGTTACCTTTCACCCCGAAATGTCTCAAATTTTTTTTTGCCGGCTGGTGTAAATATAGTAACGTTACTGTTTCTGAGAAATCTGTACTGAGAAAAAATTACCTATCGTCAGTATGTAATGGCATTCAAAGACAGATTGCGTCTAAACTCTTGCAATACATATATGGGTTGGTAAAAATGAACCCACTAACGCTAATGGCCAAAACATCGCAAATGGGTGGTGGGAATGGATGAAAAAATAGCCATACCAACCAACTTAATCGTATCTAAGGTACTACAAAGAAAAAATAAAAGCACAATTTGGGAATGCGTCACCAGCAGCTTAAAAGCACCATAAGTTGTAAACTACATACAAAAAAAACGGTTCTTGCCATGCGGTACAGACGCAGCTACGTATATAAAGACAGCTGGCCGATAATTATAAACCACATATGTTAAACGTCTAAAGTATTTGGCTGATAATATGAATTATATTGCTGGGCCTGTAAAGGAGTTATATTTTATTTCATTTAAAAGAAACTTAAATCTTCATATGATATTTTTTTTACCTATTAATTTATAATTTTACCAAAATTTTATTATCATTTTTAATTCCATTTTCCTGTAACTCTCTAAATAATTACACCACATTAGTATATATATATATATATATATATATATATATATATATATATATATATATATATATATATATATATATATATACATATATATATATATATATATATATATATATATATATATATATATATATATATATATATATATCTGAACTCACCTGAGAGAGAGAAAACTGACATCAATGTTTTAAACTTCAATTCACTAAAAACGGGGTTCATTCAGAAATACAGCACATGTGTAATTGAGTAATTTTTATTATATATATATATATATATATATATATATATATATATATATATATATATATATATATACCAAGACAGAATGTGCAGACTTACCATCAAATTCGCACTTTTGAACTCGAAGTACCTCTAAAGATGTATTCATTTTAAGTAGAATTCCAAGATCATCAGCTAAAGCAGAATTATTGTATTTTGAGTAGAAAGATGATGGTATTATCCTTGATATATTTAAAGATTTTAATGTACTCTTTTCAATTATTATAAGCAGGGACTCAATACTCTCAAGTATTTGATCAGTTTCTCCGATGTCAAGATCTTCCAAAGTTGGACAATTATCTATTAGGCATCCAACAAAACGTGCACCTTCCATTCCTAATTTGTTTCCCACAAGCCTTACGCTTTTAAGTTTGAGACATTTTGCATACGATAAACTTTTCATGCCTTCTGCCTTTATATCACAATGCAATAAATTAAGAAAATACAAATTATTTTCTTCGTTTAAAAATTGTTCTGCGAGAATTTTTATTCCCTCGTCTCCCAAGTCATTATAAGCCATATTTAAAGATATAACTTCTGAGTGTCTCTTTAAAAAACTGGCTAGCTTGGGCATGTCATACTGATTAAGTTTTCTTCCGAATCTTTGATACATTTCCCTACCATGTAGTCGTAAATTTTTTGTATCATCAGAGTTCTTTTCACAAAAAAGTAGAAAAAATATGTCATCTATTTTCATATGATTCATGATTTAATTCAAAAAATGATTTTCTTAAATCATCGTTGCAATATTTGATATCAACAAAAACTATTTTAATCTGTCATTTGACGTTACTGTTTTATACAAAGGACACAAACAGCTGGTAATGTAATAACAGGTAAAAATAATTTACATTAAATTTAAGTATCGAAACAAGAAAAACATTTTGAGACACGAGACTTAAATCACCTAATTCTCGAAGAAATTTTGAGCATGTGAATCACTCTGATTACATAATAATTTATGATAATAATCTTACTAAAATTACCCCAGCTAAAGTGAGCATTAGGTCCGAATACGTGTTATTTGGTACCGCTTATTCGTGGACCTTTTCTCGAGCATTCGGTGGGTTTTATTTCAATAAATAGTCATAACTTCTTTTTTCTAACGGTAGTTGCAACAAGAATTATTCGTTGGAGTCTACTTAGTTTGACCGCGGAACTCACCTTTGCTTCGTAGCTTACTTGATAACCCTGGACTCACACGAGTTTGATTATACAGTCATTCTTTGTCAAGCAGTTAAGGAAATTTTATTGAGAGTTCCACCTCAACCTTTTTGGTACAGTCATTTCACGGAGAATCCACATTATTATTTTCCCTAATCACGGACGCCAAGACCCAAATCAACCAGTTTGTCAGCGTAGGCATGTCTATATTAACCAGCTTGGTTTGGTTTCTTTAACAAACTATCAGCAGCTCCTTAGTAAGATTGAAAATTTTGCTTATTGGGAATATTACTCTGGTTAATTCTGCTTCAAAGCCTCGTTCTAACACACTGCATGTCGTATTGTGTGATATGTAAGATAATCCATGAAACAGAGTAGTAATAATAATTTCGCGCATGGAGACTTATGTAAGTTTAAATGTTGTTCGATGTATACCAGAAATCAATAACCCTGGATTTCTCATATCATAATTTAGGTCTGCATTTCCAGAAGTTAACGACATAAGAATAATATTCCATTATATATGGTGACTCAAAAGAGGTGCATAATCTCTCGAATCCGTGTAGTTAACATGCAAATAATATTGTATATTTTTTTTCGAAAAACGTCCCAGTGTCATTTTCAAACATGATTTGTAGAATGTAGTTTTCTAAAAATAACTTTTATTTTGCTTTATAAAATATAATAAAATTTTGGTCAAAGTTTTAAAACACTTTTTTTATTACGTTTCAGGTAAGCTGGTTGGCTGTATTCTTATTAATTCTTTTCACCTAAGTTTTAAGCCGGTTAGATTTTTTAAATATAATATACATTTCTAAATTAATGTTTTCTTATTTCTTTGATTTCGACAAAAATAACTCTTTTCAAGATAAATGCATTTCAGCATTTTAATGCATCTAATTTAAATGCGTCTGTATGCTCGGAAAGTACGTATGTATATGAAGATGGGGATAAATACATGATCGATCTTTCGTGTTCACTTTCTGCTGCCAAGTCGTTGGGGATACCTTGCCGACTAGAGCAGGTCCTCCAGTCCTATTTCTTTTAGGACGGCTTTAGAGTGGGTTACTCCCCTTCTTCTTTTTGGTGTACTCTCAAGAACTGCTCTTTATAGTATTCTAAAGAGCTGCACTCAGAAAGGATGTGGATAGAAGTTTCGTCATCTTCCTCGCAAAATCTGCTCTCTTCTCTATCTGCCATTCCTAGTTTCTTGAACTGCCCCTTCAGGTGACAATGCCCGTAAGGATTCCTGTTAGAAATCTAAGTTGGTTTTTGCTTGGGCTTATGCATTCCTTGAATCTCTCCTGGTTAAATTTCCCAAGAATAATCTTCGCTTATCTGATTTCTTACAGGTGTGTCCAGTAATTAGATCTCCTGCTCTCTGCCTCTCTTTTTAGCTCTTCCAACATCACAATGCTACTAATTCCACTGAAAGGTTTTGACCCAAGAAATGGTGTCTCTGCTATTTCTGTCTCGAGCTTGTCTACTATTACTACCTCGGTGTGTCTGGGTACCCACAGGTAACCTTATTATTCTTACTTGGTTCGTTTAGTTCTATCTAGACATTCCTAGACCATCTTCGAGCTGATCACTTGAGAACTCCGTGCAATGGTGGCTGCTTAACTATCCGACGTAATAATAATCTCTTTTCCTCGAAAGCTTTTTTCTTTGCTGAATTGGAAACAATTTCTGATTACGTGTATTTCCGCTTGGAGGATGCTAGGCGACTTACCCAAGCTTTTATGATGTCAGGTACTGAATCCATATACTCCTATTCCAGTTTTCTTCGTTGTTTCGGAACGTCCGTGTGCCATTTAATGGAATTTTTGTTAAATTTTTCAATAGTATTTCTGTCCCATTCACTTTTGTAACTCAAATTTGTGTTGAAGTTTTTCATCTAGTTGAACATTTTTCCTTTCATCTTAGGGTATATTTCATATATGTTGATTTCTGGATAAGAGCTTAGGTCTTCGATTTGTGATTTCATCTCTCATTATCCTATATATTTTCTTCTTCGCCATCCTCTCTACAAGTATATGTAGTAGTTTAAGACTTAGGATTACTCCCATGGTAGCTCTTGGGCAGGTTTTCATTGTTCCAGCTTTACATGCAAAGACCAATCCTTGAACTTTCGAGAGGTTAGCTCTCGTGTTGGTCAGACTGGTTCTTTTACTCCAGATCACTGCCCCATATGTGATGATTGGTCTCACTATTGCAATGTAAATCCATTGCAGGATTTTTGGGCTTGTGCCTCAGCTTTATTCCGTGAAGTTTCTATAAACAATAAAGGATTTTGTAACTTTGTATTTTACATTTATTCCAGAGAAGTTTATTATTTAGGATCAGGCTCATATATTTGACCTCTGACTTCCACTCAATAAGGTTCATTTTGATGATTTTTAGGTTAGGATTTTTTTCCCTTGTAAAGGCTACTAAGGTAGTTTTGGCAGAGTTAATATTTAGTTTCATCATCTGGCATCATTGTTTAGTGTGTTCAAGTCCTCTGTGGACTATATCGCAAAGGATATTCTCAAATCTGCACCTCGCGATTACGACCACGTCATCGGCATAGCCCTGACAAGATATGCCGAGGTCAGTCAGATCACAGAGCAGTCGATCCACAATTACACTTTACATAAGTGGAGAAGCTCCTCCCCTCTTGTAGTACACAGGGTGATAATGTGCTATCCTATCTTTATCCCTATTATTCTAGTGGAGAGAAGTCGCGCCATCCACCATTTGGACGTCATTATGTCTCTCCTGTCATCAAGTGTTCTTTTTAGTGCCTCATGTGGAGTGTTGTCAATAGGCCCTTCTACATCAAGAAATGCACATAGTATTTTTTCTTGTTGTGCGGTGGAACCACTTCAAGAATTTCTGTTCTGATAGAGTGATTAACTGCTTTCTCCATCGTCTTTAAATAAAATGATGATAGGTCGCCGGAATTTAGGATGTATAGTATCCTTTTCCCTATTTTCTGAATGAAGGTGAGTCTACCTCTTCTCCATATATCTGGTATGTAGCCCAATTCCAGAGTACTTCGACTAATACACACTATATAGGGTAAAATCTTTTCTGCCCTCGTTGGAACAGGACCGGGATTATTTCATCGACTCCTGGGGTTTTAAATACTTGGAAAGTGTTCATTGCCCATTTTAGACTACCGCTACTGTGTATCTGTTTAGCCATTGTTATAGCTTCTCTGGTGGGAATTTCGTGGTATTCTGTTGCGTCATTCTCGGTGCTAAGTTTCCTCTCCGAAGTGTTAAGTAATAATAATGCCCTTTCCTCCTCGCTCTCCGTGGAGCTGTCGTCTGGCTTTCTGAGTGCCATTGCTGTGTTAAACCTATCCTTCGTCCTAACTTTATGTGGTCTCGCTGCGACAGGTGTAGATGGAATGTTTTCACAGAATTTGCGCATGACAAATAGTCAATCTACCAAGGTGCATCCCTACAACTTCTGCTTGTTTGTAAGGGGCACCTCGACTCATCAGCTCCGAGTATTGCTTCATTTACTTCTTTCAGATAATTTTGAGCGCATCTTCTGATCTGAACTTGGTCTGAAGTTTGTTTGCAGATTGTTGCTGTATTTTTCCGACTCCATTTTCCTCGGATTCTTTCTAAAGAGTGGCTCAGAACTGAACGCGGCTTCGTACTGGTAATAGCAATACCTGTTATTTTACTTAAAGCAGTGAAAGTTAAGGTAAGTGAGTATAACTTTAATAAAATCATATTATTTAAGAAATGAATTACACTGTTGAATACGCTGATATGTATTTAATGTATATATTAGCTTGATCAAATTCTTCGAACATACCAGAAAATTGGAACAATAAATTCGTTTGAAGGTTGTTCTTGTTCGATGAGGGAGGGTTTTTTTTAAGGGAAGGACATAAATATTTTTATTTAATTTTGGGTATTAAAAATTACAACAAATGCGAAGTTTACAATTAATATCAATAAAAAGATGATCTAAAACTTACTTTCATCGGTAAATATTGTTAAATATTTATTACATATCGAACATAATAATAATAATTTAGGCAACCGATTCATAACTTTATTTTATTCTATAATTAACATGCCAACTTAGCATGATATACTAGTTTAACTAATGCAATTAGAAAATGATAGCATAGAACCGATATTTGTACCACGAAGTAAAAATCTCCTATTGTTTGTCAACCCTTTTCCAAATATAAATAAAACTATTACTACATTATTAAGCAATCAAACAACCGGACTCTGGGTCTGACAATATGCTAATTCTACGAAGGAATTCGTTGGTCAAAGGAATTAGAAGCTAGGGGGCTCTATGCGGACAGATTTCCTAACCGCCGAATACCGAATTCACCAACTTTTGAACGGATTGATAGATATTTAAGAGAAACTAAACAAAATTAATAAAGTTATTAAAATGAATGGGTCTTTGTTTATGTTTTAACCCGCTTAAAATCAAATACGGTTGACCGTTAAGTCTAAAGACTAAAAATGTTTCTTTCAAGAAAATAGCCTTTGCTCGTATGTTCAACCACTTAAAGATTAGTTTCAGGTTCTTTAATTTCCATTTTTGATAGTAAACTACATTCAAATTGAAATGATTAAATACGTTTATTTCGAAAATAATTGATTTTTCAAAATCAAAGTTATTCTGCTAAGAAAAGAATAATTAATAAAAAAATTAATGTTATATTTAAAAATTTTAAATGGATTTAAAATTTAGCGAAAAGAATGGTCGAGGTACAATATCCCCGGCGCACCTGATACAGAATAAAAAAAAATATTTGAACCATTCTAAGCGTGATCATTTATTGCAAAATTTTATTGGATTTTATGGAGCGAATATAGAGATTTTTGAGAAAACTGAATTTTTTACCTCATGTTTGAGGACGAATATATCGTCATGAGGACATTTTTCGAAAAAACACACCAAGAGATTATCCATCCTTTTTGTATATTTATCAGCTAATATCAGAACTTTCAAAAGCTTGAATCCATTACGTCAGGTTTCCGTATTTTATTAATTTTCCAAAATTCCAATAACATATTTTTGTAAAACGAGCTGCAGTGGTCGAGCTAAGAATTCCGTACCTCGTATATCTATGTAAATTTGCATAATATGTGGTAAGAAGAATTTCGTAGCCACAGCGTATTCATAGAAAAGTCAATGCATTACATATGTTTCTTGGTTTTGTACATACTAAATCTATATATCAACACTACTTATTAGAGTTTGATAAATTAGAGAAAAACCTTTTCTGCATTAATTGTAAGTTACTTTATATGTTTATTAACAAATAATTAGAATTTCATCAGCAGGTCATTTCCCTCAAATAGACCGGGATTGCAAAGAACCATTTACCCACTTACCATTACAAATTAGCCAAAATTAGTTACAACCCAAACAAAAATAATAGTTACAGTTGACTAGCGACTACTGGACTTTTTATTAAACATCACAACTCAACTTTTACGATCCTAAAATGGCTGCCATAAATTCATTAAGAAAAGACTGTCGTTTCAAAGGAATTCATTGTATCACCGAATTCAATGCAGACTAGGTAAAGGCCAAAAACTAATTGAAAATATATCAAAAATTTACGAGTGTCATGCAAACTAAAATTGTTTTTTTAATGTAAGTTAGCAATAAATAGGCATGGCTACGTGTCATATCTAATAAACTCCATGTTTGTCTCACTGCTTGATTGCATGCTAGAAGCTGTGATGTCAGTATACTTGCTGTACGGATAGAAAATGATGCCCGAAAAGACTTCCTTGCGTGGGACCGTGCATGATTTCTGTGATATATCATGTTCTATTTTTGTATGTATTTCTCTGGTGGTTTTTAGCTATTAAAGTCGCGAGTTGTCATATAGGCTTGAGTGTTTAGCATGACTAGCTGTCAATTAATTACGTGGACTCCCAACAAAGAATGACACTTTGCGATCATTTACGATTTTTTTTTAAGATAATTCTCAATAAATTAACAACAATAAAAATATTTTGCTTTTTGTGGTTATTTTTCTGTTTAATTTGAGCGATAATCAGCGAAAAATTGACGTTATATCTTAAGAACATGAATTAATTACTATTGCAGTCAAGGGCTCGAAATATGGACTGATGCTCTGTTTATCAACGTTAATGGTTTTTGCTTAGTAAATTTTTATTAAATTAACAGTGATTCTCATAAATGTATTAAATTAATAATATAAAACTCTGAACAGGATCATGAATTTTATTAGATTCTTATTTCGGTGCCTGACTGTACGCTGGGAGCTTGGAATGGAAACCGTTCTTGCAGCTTAGATGAAAAATTACGCGAATGCAAGCTTTGTTACATGAGCCTGTACATGCATGATCATTCACTCCTAGGCTTCATTGGGCGCTTTGTATTCCATCATTGCTGCAGATTATTCGAGGGCGATCGCCTTGGCAATAATAAAATTGTATGTCTGAAATGTTTTTGCCTCAGTCCGTTGAGTGCAGGGCATTTTCTGAAGGTACGGTCGACAGTTTGATTCTACTCCAAACACGATTTTCACATTGAGTCATTTACGACAATAATCTCATGAAGATGATCACTCAGGTTACAATACACTATCAACAGTCTCACCACAATTCGCAACTCTTTCCTTCCTACAGAAAGAAACTCACTAGTAGCCCGTGCGCTAGGTCCAAGTATATATTCCTTGGCACGCCTCATCCCAGGAGCTTCTTTCCACGATTCAATAAATTTACTTTTCAGAAATAATTTTAATTCCCTTTACTAACGGCAACTGGGACAGGTAGAATTGATTTAGATTCATTTGGTTTAATTGCTGACTCCATCTCTGCCAGATGGCTCGCTTCCTCATTTCCGTGTATTTCCGAGTAACCCGGGTTCCACACGAGTCTAATTGTACAGTAGTTTCTTACCAAACTCTTTGATACATTCTAGCACTCAGATATTAGTTGTGAAGTTACGACACTAGACTTCAGGGCCATTATCGTAGCCCTACTCTATAAGCATATGCTTATTATCCAATTCCTATTTATATTTCTCTCACAGCAATGGCAATACGGCAGACTAGCCTACATTTCCACAGCAAAGATTATCACAGATTGTCCGAGTGGGTCCCGTGCTTATGCCGAACACTCCGGCTCCAGCTCTTTCATCTTGTCGAGATCCATCTGTAAACCACCAAGATCCATTTTTCGGAAGATTTTGCTCCTCTCCCCAGGTTTCAAGCGATATCTCCACCACCTTTTCCCAGATACCAACGACCTGTTTCAGTTCCTATATGCGATAAGTCAGCGGTTCTGAACCATTTTATTCTTTCGAACCTCTTCTAAAAACCGAAATAAATTGGCCAACCCCCATGTATTCATTAAGAACAGTGAATAAAACTGAAAATTAGGTTGTAAAAATTTATATTCTTTATCCGGTAACAGTACATAACGAAAAACTAAAACATAAACGTAAAACATTTGCAAATAAACGTTATTAAAAAGTGATATCTAAACAAACAAGAAAGAATTAACACAAAGTGAATACAATAGCAGATTTCAAAAAAATACACTCAATGTAATATTTATGCCGGTTTCTTCGAAAAAAGAAAATCGAAATTCGGATGTCCAAAAATTTGAGTCTTAGATGTGTTTCTTTACTTATCTTTCAGGCAAGTGTATGTTGAAAATCCTTTTCACATAGACATATTTTACAAAAAGGTAATAATACGTTAATGGCTTTTTCCGCTAAGACAGTTTACTCATTTTTTACAGTGAACCAAAATTCAATTAGAGTGATTTTTTAAAAACAGGTTTTAGAAAATTGTCAGAGGATAAGCCAATGAGCTTTTCTTTTTCCTATAAAGTTAAAGAAGTATCCAAAGTTATATGTCCTTAAAAAAGATTAGACATTCAATTATTCAATCCAGACATAATAGGTTTAATAGAAAAATTGTCCTTGAACATTAATTAAAGTTATTTGAGATGTTCAGTAATATCTCTTTGAATATTTTCGTTAAGTTGAATTTCATTTTCTAATAAAATGATGCTGAGAAAATCAAGACATTTGTACTCATTCACCTGCAGACCTTGAAATTAATAGTTGAACTTGTTTAGCATGACCAGGCGCTGATCCAAGGGGGGGGGGATCGCTCCCCCCTCCCCCCAAGAGCTTTGAGTTCAGGAAAATAGCCCCGATTTTGCTTCTTATACTATAGTTTATTTAATAACTAGAGAGAATAATAAATTATTTTTTACCCTTTTTTCTTCGCTAACTACTGGTGTTCTTTAGTCCGGTGTCTTTTGCAAAATCTGTTAGACACCTATATATTTTTCATAGGAGTGGGTTTGAAATTTTATAATCAAAAATACCGGTCTAAAATAATGGACTATTTGGGTTGGACAACAATAAATATTTGAAAGTTTCAAGAGTTAAAAAGTATTTTAATCCTTGTCGTAGGCGTCGGAAGGAGGTTTATTTTATCACTAAGTATTTATGTTATAGAATATTATTTCGGTAATAAACTTAAAATAAAAAGTTTTTATAATATTATTTTATTTCTTACGATTTCTTAATAATGCATATGCATTACAAAATATAGATAATTTTGACATATTTAACACAAATCACAAATGTATTTTTATTATTTTTAATTTTGGCATTGAAACCATTTTGGGTACATTCAGACTAAAACGTAGCCTTATTCTCTCAAAAAATTCTAAGTTATAATTTAAATACTTACAAAAAACCCATTGTCAAAATTACAAGAAATTAAACATATATAAAAAATAAATTCGTCCATATAATATTAAATTTTTTTTGAGGCTATCGGTCAGTTTATTATTATTTAAAAACATTTTTAGAACATTTGACGTTTCAGTTTATTTATTTTTTAAACCATCAGCAGAATTACAATTAAACACTAAAAAGAGATTCAATAAAAAGAAACAAATACAATAATAAAATAATAAAAAAATTACGGCTAATTGGAATTACATATATATATATATATATATATATATATATATATATATATATATATATATATATATATATATATATAATTAAAGGGTGGGGCACACTAAAATAAAAATATATAAAAAAATATATAAACAACATTAAACAATAAAATACAACAAAAACAAAAATTTAAATAATAAATTGTGTTGACACTGGTAAACATTACGTATCTAATTCGTAATCAAAGTCAGTGAAGCTATCTTCGTTCAAATTAATTGTAATTGGTTCCTCTATCTCACCGATCATGAGATCGCGTTTCCACATTTTGCTTTATTCTTTTGTTATATGGATTTTTCCCAATTTTCCGCAGTAACTTTATTCAAAAAAATCTTTCAAAAATTCAGTTAAATTACTAATTCTCTAAGTTATTTCTAGCAACTCTACCTTTTACTTGAGAGATATATCCTTCTCCAACGGACAGTTTCCGGGCAATTATAAGAACAGATTTCCTATCTCGTTTTTCCCAACAAAAATTACGATCCCTGAGCAATTTCCAGAGCCCACTTCTTTTAATTTTAGATAAATCCCTGATCTTCATTGATTTTAGTTAGAATTTTGTCGACGGTTGGGATCTGCTTCTCACAATAAAATGTATGTACAACCTTTTTTATTGTAGTTTTCATCTCTTATTCCAAAGAGGTTTTTCGTCTGCCTGTGATCGAATGTGGCTTGAGAGTACTAACAAAATCCAGTCGTTTTTTCCTCCTTCAGTATTCGGTAGATAGTATATTTTCCAATTCTTGTCATGTTGGAACACATCTGAACAAAGCTTTTAACATTATTATCTAAATATTGATATCTTAAGGTATAAAAAAAATGCCTTGGTTTAACGATTTTGGAAGGAATATAGAGGTGGAAGGATAAATTTTTGGGTATCTCACCAATCTCAAATAATATATAAAAACAAGCGCAAACAAGCTAAATCACTAAGGACACACTGTAAGGTGTACTTTGCTCACTGACAGAAATTAAATTGAACTATCAGAACTTTTGTTGTTACAGTAAATTTATGAAAACTTATAATATTTAAATATAATTAGATTTACGGCAGTCCTCAGTTACCTGCGGCACTGGAGCAGGTACGTTGGAGGTTTCGGTAATAGTTTTATTACTCTCTTTAGTTCTTGAGTAGAATATAGGAATGTGTATGCTTGCGATGCCCCCCCCCCCTCCCAAGAGCTTTAAGTTCAGGAAAATAGAATCGATTCTGCCTTTTATATTATTATGTGTTTGCTGCTGTCACTCCCCCCCCCCCCGTTGACAACTTGTTTTTCTTGCGATATCCGCCCCCCGAAAGCTTTGAGCCCAGGAAAATAGACCCGATTCTGCCTCTTGTACTAGGAATGTGTATGGTGCTGGCATCCCCCCTCTCCAAGAGCGTCAAATTTAGAAAAATAGAACCGACCCTGCTTTTTACACTAGAAATGGGAATGTTTTCGGTGCCCCCCCCCGTCGACAATTTGCTTTCGCTTGCCATACTGTACTTTTGTGATATCCCTACCCCCAAAGAGAGAGACTGGATCCGCCCCTGAGCATGACTGCCATTCTATCATGTACATTGAAAATAGTAATACCTGGGCCTTGTAAATGTCGGCTAAGAATGCAAATTTTTGCAGCCAAAGTATATCAAATGCACAATAAGACAAATGACAAGGATGGAAAAGACAAAATGCTTCAACTTCAGACTTCAATTCAAACAAGCGAGTCAAAACCTTGCCACAAGAAGACCACCTAACTTCTGTATAAAGTACTAGAGAAACGTGGAGGCTTCCAAAATCTTCATAAAGCGCACAGAATAGACGATAGTTTGTAAGACGCGAATTTATAAAATTTATAACGTTTACAACGTCGCTAAAAGTAATGGATAATTCTGCAGGAATGCGCTGAGATCCAATGTTTGTACATGAATATAGCAAAGAGTCAATTCCATATTCTCGTTTGTTTTCTTTACCAGCACCATAAGACCAGAAAATATTCCGGTCATTAATTTTGCAACTCAGTGCACACAGCCAAACAAAAAGACCAATTTATTTAATTTTTTTTTTCAAAATAGTCATTGATCATATCGAAAATTGCTGCACCTGTCGTATAGGTTTTCAGTCGGTTTGTAAATAATACACCTTCTAGAATAGATGGAATTCTTAAAAATATATCTAATATAGACAAGCAACACTGCAGCTTTTGCTATATCGGTCGACTCATCAAGCTGAATAGCGAAATAATTCAATTTCATTATTTTTAATAGTTTACTTTCCACATAATTTGCCAAATCATTAATTCTCCGCGACACTGTGTTGTTTGATAAAGGAATAAGGTCATTTTTTTGCCGCTTTTTCTCCAATCCAATCAAATTTTTTGGCGTTTTATGTATTTGTCCAGATCATGCAATTCTGCAACTAACTCAAAATGATGCCTCTAGAGCCAGTTTACTATTTTCATTTAAATCTGTTAGAAAAGAAGAAACACGAGACTTTTTGTTACATGCCAATTTTCTTTTAAAATATTCAAAAGGTTTTTTTTGTGATCCGGATATCTTGTTTCAAGGTATTTACGAAGAAGAGATGGCTTTAAACTGCAGTTGGTCAGGATTTCATTACAGATTATACAAAACGGTTTAGGTTCTGGCAATTTCCCGATAAAATAAGAACCCATTCCTAAATAGCCACTGTCATGTTTTCATTTCTTTCCTTTTTTCTGTTCGCCTAGTTTTCCTTTGCTTTCATTCTGGCGAGACACCAGCTCACTATAACTGCCACCCTGTGTTGGTTCCATATTACAGATTTGACAACCTACCTATTTTTAACTAACGATTCATCGAACATTTACAGAGCAATAATTATTTATTTTCACGTTCAACGTGGGCACCTGCGATTTGTAAAGCTTAAGTATTTGTTGTAATTTATTTATACAAGAAGAAATCACTAAACTGCTTTACACTATTAATATTGATGTACACACTATGAATTAATTATTAACTCATTTATATTTTTGAAATTATTCGAGATTCTTAAGGTCATCGTATGATTTAATTCGACTCCACTCTTCCTTATATGCTGCGGAGGCGTTTTTATATCGGCAGACGATATTCTCGTTCTTTCGTGTACATTCGGGAAAAGTCTTAGTTCGTCGAAGTAGAAGTTGCCGACTCGTACGATAATGTACTCTCATCGCTAGCGGCATAGCGACTCGTCGCATTACAGCCTATTCCGAGGTTTAATTTAAAATTCCGCCATTACAATATTTTTTTCGCTAACCTTTTTTATAAAGCTCACGTACCCCTGGGGGTTCGCAAACCACCGCTTTTGTAACGCTGACCTAAGCAACTGGGAAGATAAGCAGCCTTCCGGGCCTCGTTCTCTATATATAAGTGAAGGTAGACTCACTAGGACCTCCAGAGCCCTACTGGGGCAGTCCTCATCCCACTCTGTATTCGCACAAAATCCTTTCTGAAATTGAAGGCGGTGTTTGCCCTTTATTGTATTAGGCCACTATACAATAGTGGCGTACTTGATCAAGTGACGGATCATCATAGTGTATATTCAAAATATCACTGTCGATGTCAGCCCCCAAGTGTACCACAAGACTCGTTTACAAATCCAAAAAGCACATACAGACTTTTTTGGTTCGAGCCTAAATATGATCATTCCAGCTCAGTCGTGAGTCTAAAATCATAGCCTATTTTCGTGCCAGTTTTTCTGCTCGATCTAAACGGTAATGCTTTAGGATTGTTTTTCATGAATTAACTGTGATTCCCATATTCTCAAATTTGTTAATTATTTGTCATAAAACTGAAATTAATAGCTAGCTAAATCGAGTTTTATTATCTAAACTGTAACTATGCACGCACCAAAACTATCTATATGCCAGCGAGTAACAAATTACAAACGCAGAGGATCCGTCACATCGTCCAATATTGGAGCTCGCTTAGAATCCAGCAGCGACATCAAGCATGAAATTCAACAACTAAACAACTACCGCTTGCGCTAAGTTTTACTTTACAAACTATCACTTTGTACGCTTTAAAACTAACATATGAAGCCAATAATGCAAAGAAGCCCTCAGAACTTCTAATACAACAGATCTCTTTTAACACAGCGACAAAATAGAACAAGAAATATAGCAACGAAACAAGCATCGTGGACGCTAAAATTGTTGCTACTTGAAAGAAAATATTTCTTTGTATTTTTAAATTTAACATTACAAACATCGCCTAATTAACCCTCCCACTCTAATAAAGATTCTCCCTAAAGATAATTTTAATCACAAATTTAAAATTCTTTTTATTTTAGGTAAATGAATTTTATTTAAATATAATATTTTAAAATAAATACACATGTATATAACTAGTTATATAATTAATGTATAACCTATATGTTTTGTCACATAACAACATATGTTCACGCATCGATGAAAATATTCAGTAAAGCAAGGATCATCGTCCTGCTTTTTAATATTTTCTATGTAGCCTCGATAAATTATCAATACTATACTTATTTTGTAAGTGTAAGTGTAATGTGTTTTTGATTATTTATGGCTTCTGAAACTTTTGATAGAACTCACGCAGAAAAAAATGGTGAATTATAGACTACTAACGACTCTGCCTTTAATTATGTTTCCAAATTTAGTTGAAATGGCGTAAAAGTAGGTTTCTAAATCTCAAGTATACATGAATAAAAGTTGCGAATATTTCTTTTACTGTCATAAATAACTACGTGCTCAAAATCTATTACCTAAAAAACATCTTATAAAACTAAATAAAAAATCTCTTCACTTGTTAATATTAGAGCCAAGTAAATAGAACGAATTTTTTCATTGATGCGGTTCACGTGAAGTTGTTAAATCAAAAATTTCTCATTCTTAATAAATTTGTTATTGATAAAACATTAAATTTTGGAAAAACCCGTCAATATTGCTATCGCGTCAATATCAGTACTTTTAATGGGTGTTGTAACAAGCCCATGGCACAAAGATCTCATTAGCAACAAATCAACTCATAGAAACCGCCAACATGCATCTAAAATATCATTAATTCCTCTTCTTCCCTTACATATTTTATAAGTTCAATTTTTTGCATAATAGACCCTGTTTTCCATTCAATATAATATGCAATATATGTAAATATATATGGGACATTTCACGTCAAGTTGCCCCTATCTGTGCCCAAAAATTGAGTTTGAACTTAAAATTTTTGTATAAGTGAGAGCTTTTGAAATTTGAGAGGCCTTTTTGAAAATCTCCACAACCTCATGAACCTATAAGCAAAATAATCCAAAAATCTTATGAAGTGATCTTACAATATGATTCATAAACTTGTATCTTCTTAATAATCGCTTTAATTGATCTGTTTGGCCTTAAAACTCTATTAAACTATTAACCTATGATCTTATAACCCTCAAAATCCCATAACCATATAGCCCCATAAGCTTCTAAACCCCTATATGCGAAACTATCTCACATTGATCATCTTTCTATACCTCCGTAAACCAGTAGTTCCATAACCCTTCGACCCCAAGTCACCAAAACCCCATACCCCATTCTGGAATATGCCCCATTACAAGTTTGAATGAGTCTGACCTGATAGTGCATTCAAAATGAAGGTAATAATGAATGAACAAAGTTAGTGACCCCAAAATTATGTGCTCAAAGAAAGTTATAAGTTGTACGGAGTTTTCGGATACTGACTACATGTTAATGTAGGTTTTGGAACGAGTCGCGACATATTCTAGAATGGGGTTATGGGGTTATGGGGTTATGAGAATACTGGACTATGGAGATATAGAAAGACAATCAAAGTGCAATAGTTTCGAGTTTAGAAGCTTATAGGGCTATAAGGTTATGGAGTCTTGAGAGCTATAAGATCAAAGAGTAATGGAGCTAATAGTTTGTGAGGGTTTTTGGGCCAAACAGTTGAATTCAAGCGATTATTGAGATGAGACAAATCGTATATATCATACTGTAAGATCACTTCATTAGGTTTTTGGATTATTTTGATTATGTAGTTATGGGTTTAAGATATTTTTCAAAAAGACCAGTTAAATTTCAACAGCCCTCGCTTATATGAACAATTTAAACTCAAACTCAATATTTAAAGTAGCTTTAATTTTTGTACAGAGGGAGGGGTCACTTGACGTGATGTATATATATATATATATATATATATATATATATATATATATATATATATATATATATATATATATATATATATATATATATACATAGATATCCTCAACATGTGAAAAAATAACTAAAAAAACTGTCTAAAAGAATCAAAACTATAATGTAGAATAAATAGAATATGACCTTTTTGCGGAAAAGAACTATTGTTATTGGTTTAGCTAATATTGTAACCATTTTTACAACCTGAGGTTAATGTATGGCCTTAGAAACTGGATCCAGCAAGTAATTTTTCAGGAAATTCCTTACTTTTTTAGATTTGTATAAAAGCTCTTTCAAATGTTTTGTTCAAATGTTTTGCTGTCAGTCGATCTATATCAGACCGAAGGAGCTTCATCTTAATTAAATAATATTCATTACGATATTGATTCAAACTTAATAAATCTTTAAATATAAGGTAGTTGTCATCGAAAAACTTAGGTTCAAGTTTGAAAACCTTGTCGATCCAAGAAATTTGCCTCAGTAGCATCTTGTAAATTTCAGTAAAAATTAAAAAAAAATTTCGAATTGCAATATATTTTTGGTGGCAAAAATATTAAGTCTGAGAAATTTTCAACTTGACATGTTATTATCCCTGGCACTTCGTTGCTTTTAAATTGTTTTTTCTTACTCAAGTTAAATGCGTTATGTACGTTATGTAATAAACACTTTCTTCGCTCAAGTCCTACAATTAGAGCTAATAAAGTATAAAGTAGAAAGCAGAGCATTATTTCCACAATAAATGTTTTTTTTTCATACTTTTCATTTTCAGGAAAATAACTAGTGTACATACTTTTTTACAATAATCTAAAAACTTCAAAATCGACGACGTCCGAATTCAAAATAATAAAAAATGTAACAAATTGTTTTATTGCCTCTGAATTTCGGCTTTCAAATCATTGCATAAAAATGTTTCTGGAACTTCCCGCCTAAAAAAATATATACGTTTTAAAAATAACCATGGAGTGAAGATCAAATATGTTTTTATATACTATATAGTACATATTTTGAGGACAAATAGTGCTTCACAAAAATATTTGTATGTACATATTTTTCTTTATTTACTATTTTAGTTTTCTTAACTTTATAATCGAATTACGTCAAATTTTTTCTATAACATTAAGATCGGATATCTAAGGAAGGGTTTTAATGATCTGAGAACATTGTACAATCATTCATGCTTAAGATTGATAAAATTAAAAAATATATATTATACTCGTATATATCCATGTCGTTAGCATTTTTTCTGAGATTTTGCTTTACACACATTTTTTGCCATGAAGCCGATAACATAAACCGTATACCAATAGTGATTCTCCCCCGAGCTTCAAGTTGCATACAAATTTTCTTTTTTTTTTTTTGTTCTTCATTGCCTCTCCTCCATAGTATTTGGTGTCCATTTGACCAGAATATAATGATGTTATTCAAGTAATCATCTAACCTTAAAATATATTCTTTAGCGATGTTGAATCGTACTTTAATGTTGTTGTCGCACATATCATTTCGATAATTACTTTTTAAGGACACTTTTTGTGCATATTTTTTAATTTTTGTGTACTAATATAAGTATTTTCATAGATTTCTCTCATAGTAATGTGGTTATCCCTTCCTTCAATATTATATCGCTGTAATAAGACTTTAACTGCACTCTTGCTTAAAGAAGCATAGGAAATATAACCCTACATTAAGGAAAAAAGAAATATTATCTTCCAGATAAATCAGCCAAAGTAATAGGAACCTACGATGAAACTTCAATATTGCATTTCTCAAGACAGTCAGATATATGCTGATAAACAATACTATGTTAGGAAAATAAAGTAGAATGTTCCTACATCCCCAGAGGATGCTAACAATCCCCTGGCTTGACATTGTAGAGTTCTATAATACTGATAACGCTTTGAAACTTGCATTACTTATTTACAAGTGGGAATTTGTAAAATAAAATAAGAGAAATAAACAGATTTGAGATTAATAATATAGGCTTGAACGGGACGTGGTAGCTCAACAACGAAATGTACCAGAGCACTTGAACAACTTTTATTACTCTAATTATACTGACCCACATCAAAGAAAAGGCGTTAGAATTATAATTTATAACCATATTAAGCAGTATGTAAGAAACGTTATAGCAAAATCGGATAGAATAGTTCTTATTCAGCTGGCTGGAAGGCCTATATATGTGAATATTATACTATGCCCCACCACAGATGGACCGGAATAAGTGGTTTAAGAATCTACACACAATAACATAAAGAAGCAACTAAATCTCTTCAAGCATGCGAGATTAATATAATAATTGACGATTTAAATGCAAATGTGGGAAAAGAGAAAACCAAAGGTATGACTGGAGCATATGAACTTGGTGCTTGTAATGAGTAATGGGATATCAATGATCAATTCTGATCTGCGAAAGGCTTTGTTACTAAAACATCTCCTTTGGCTTTCCAACTAGATGATTCTATAGATGGAAATCACCTCGGGATAGCCAATATCATATTATAAGAAACCAAATTGACTTTCTTCTAATTAATAAAAAATATTAAAATAACGTAGTGAAAGAAAATACATGTCCGGTAGCTGATATAGGTTCAAATCACAACCCATTAATTGATCATTTCAAATTTAAAGACAAACTATTAAAAAAATAACTACAACAAATACAATTTCCCAGCATTAACGCTTAGCGAATAATAATAAAAGATGCTAATTGAACTCCAGAAGAGAGTTGATGAGATTGAATTTAGACTACACAACAATTTGAATGGAATTTGGAAACCGACAAAAACATTAAAACAATGATGAAAATGGTTGAATAAAAAAAACCATGATGAAATATAATAAAACATTGTCGACAAGCAAATATTGAGAATAATTAGTAAAAATATAGAGACTAAAATACGACACAAGATAAAATAGGCCAAAAATAAATAAATAAATAATCATTAGAAAGAAGCAGAACAATTCTATAAAAAAAAACAAACCAAACCTTCAAAAAATAAGTTTCAGCACAATGAGCAAAAATAAAAAATTAATAACGGATGGGCAGGAATTGTGTAGTATCTGGAAAACTATATGGAAAATTTATTCAGCGACAATTGAAAACAAGAACTTTAGGATATATAGACAAGTAAATTAATACAATCTAATATAATAAAATCTGAAGTTGAATATGCTATTATACATCTTAAAAATAGGAAAATATCTAGACACTATGTCATCCATACTGAAGCCCCGAAACTGATTGATACTAAATTTCTGTGTGCGTTCATCAATAAAATCTATAACATCACTTCTATTTTCTTAGACTTGCTTAAATTAATATTGTCGGTCTTCCAAAGAAACCAAATGCAAAAGATGGTGAAAACCTCAGACTCTTCGATCTCATGGGTCATTTTTTTAAGGCGTTTTTAAAGATTATATCAGTAAAAGATGCGAGGGAGAAAGCTATGAAACACAAGTATGGTTTAATATGCCACTTTTAGGGCAAAAATCTTACGCAGAATGGAAGGATGATTTTTTTTGCTTTATAGATTATCAACAAGCTTTCGATAATATATCCCATGACCTGCTATGAAAAATTTTGAAGAATATTGGAAGTAATCAGAAGGACTTCAGCATAATAAATAATCTGTACTAGGAGCAAATGGCAGAGCAAAAAATTAATAACGCTGTCTTCACCAAACAAATCAAAACATTAAAGAGCATATGCCAGGGTTGAAACCACGTGTTATATGATATTTATTTCGAAAATATATTCTAGCAAGCCTTGGAAAATATGCAAAAAGGAACAAAGGTAAATAGTCTCGCAATGTACAACCTGCTTTATGTTGAAGGCTCAATGTATTTCGGACGTTATGTGATACGAGGTAACCAATTAGATATCAGGGGGGGGGCAATGTAAGACTAGCCATGACAGTTGGAGACTGTTAGTAATGTACGATAATTAACTACAAGCATTTGAAGATGTAAAACGTTGGTTTTTCTAAGTTTAGAAAAGTAAGTATTAACTATAGACAAACATTTAGATAGTATTATGTAGGAAGTGAGAAATCCTACAATTTGATTAACGATTTTTTTTATCAAATAGTTATAGCAAACATAACTTTTTGTTGATTTTATTCCCTTAAAAAGATCCTGCATGAAAAAAAATTAGTATTTAAGTGGATTTTTGCTGAGATAAGTTGTTTGTTTATGAGGGAATTTTTTTTTAAATTAGTTATTGTAGAAAAATGGCGCACTTTCTTTTACCTCAACCAAAATTAGTTTTTCTTCAAAGACCATATACGGGGTGTCCGGCAAGTATTTCCTAATTTCTTGGGAACATACAGGGGAGGTCAAAATAACCCTACTTTTCCATAGAAAAAAATTCCTAAAGTGCCCCTTAAAGGAGATACAGAGCGGCTTTAAGTTGTGAATCGACTTGTATAATTTAATGAAATTTTGATATTTTATGGAGGCCATAGAGACTCATAAAACCATACTACAGTAGATATTTTATATCAATAGAGTAGTCAGGAACGGATTTACAGCCACAATCGTTGGACCTAAATTTTAACAAGTGTCATTTTAGATCTAAGAACTGATTTTTTAAATACTTAGATCATTCCTCTTGACAAAAGGTAACCTTACTTTATTTCGATAATGCTGACAGTTTTTGAGACAAATCGTTTTTTTTGCAAAACACTCAAAAGTTACTAATGTTAAACACACACAGGTATAAATCAGGTTGTTGTTGTTAATACCTACATAATGAATTACTGTTAACGGAACTTGTCAAAATCACCATCAAGTAAAAATAATTTTAAAAAATGGAAAAATATTCTTACGTAGAGTATGCTGATATGCATTTAATTTATGGTGAAGCGCTGTCAAATTCTTTGAAGGCAAAAAGACTTTATGCTGGAAGAATTCCAGCTCGAATATTGATAAGTCCAAAAACCTTTCAAAGCGTTGATCGAAGCTTAAGCGAAACAGGTAAAAGATGATTAGAAAATAATTATTAGAGTTATCGAATTACTTTTAAATATTTTTTCAGGTTAATTTTTGCCGCGACCTGGCAGTGAGGTCCCTCCGAGGAGAGTACGAGACCCACATATAGAGGAAACAATTTTGAAAGATATTGCTGACAATTCTTCAAACAGCATAAAAGCTCGCGACACGAAACAATGTTACAAAATGGATTGTACATGAAGCTCTACAGAACAGTTACTTCACCCATATCACGTTAAAAAAGTACACGCTATGTCTCCAGAAGATTATTCCGCATGACTTCGATACTCCAACTAGTTTATACAGCAACAAAAGCTAAATCTAAATTTTCCTAACCTTATTCTGTTTACTGATGAGGCCGGTTTTTTAAAAGATGGCATAATAAACTCACACAACTTACATTTTTTGGCTGATGAAAGCCCGCACGTCATAATTCAAAATAAACACCAACAAAGGTTTATTGTAAATGGGTGGGCTGGCATCATCGGAAATAACTTTATACGCCTATTTGTTTTGGAAGAAAACCTCAATGGTGAGATTTATTTACAATTTTTGCAGAAAAATTTAAATAATTTATTGGAAGATGTACCTCTTGATAGAAGAATGCAAATGTGGCATATACATGATGGTGTTCCACATCATTTTAATCATATAGTAACTCAACACTTAACAAACGTTTTTGGCCCTCGATAGACCGGTCAAGATGGACCTGTTTTATGGCCACCAAACCGAAAGCCCTTAGATATTTACTTCGGGGACATTTAAAAGAACTAATTTATTCAACACTAGTAAATACTAGAGAAGAACTGCTAGCGAGAATAGCACAGCATTGTAAATTAATTGAGCTCCGATCAACCCATTGAAAGGTTTCTGGACTTGATAATGTATTGGCTGGAAATCTCTCAGCATAATATCTTCTTGCCTTCAAATAGTTAGACAGCACTTCCTTATAAATTAAAGCACATCAGGATACGGATGGCATTTTATTTTTACCTGATTGTGTTTAGCATTAGCAATTTTTGAGTGTTTCGCATACAAACTTATTTATCTCGAAAACTGCCAGTTTTATCGAAATAAATTAAGAGTACCTTTTTTGAAGAGAAATTACTAAAGTTAAAAAATTAGTTTTTATCTCTGTAAAATGACACCTGTCAAAAATTAAACCCAACGAGTGTAGCTATAAGTCCATTCCTGACTTCTCTGAAGATCTAAAACATCTACTGTAGCATGATTTAATCAGTCTTTATGGCCTCTATAAAATTTTAAAATTAGCCCTTAGAGTCATGTATCTTTGTTAAAGGCACTTAAGAATTTTTTTTCTATGACAAAGTAGGGTTATTTTGACCTCCCCTGTATGCTTCCGAGAAATTGGGAGGTTCTTACCCGATACCCTGTATTATCATAAAATATTATTGGCGAGTCGATTTTTTTCCACAAAAATAAATGGTTTTTTATGTCAAAATATGGTAATTTTATCCTGATAAACAAATAGGGCTGTAGCTTCACTATTACCTGTATGATTTTCTATTTTCGATATTCCTAAAACAAGAGATTCTCTATAAACTTAAATGAGAATTTAATTTTCTATGACCAATAGGAAAGGAGTTAGTTACTGAGTTTTGTGGTTCCATTTACAACAATTAAGAGACCGTTCCTGTGGCATTGAATTATTAAAAAGTTGTATATTTCATTACTGTTGATAGTTTTATACAACAGTTATTTAAACATATTAAAAACAAATGTAAAGTCCAGAAGCGGCCGCAGCATGCCTGCCCTGTAGAGGGCGACTTCAAATCCAGACAATTATTTACCTCTCT
This sequence comes from Diaprepes abbreviatus, assembly GCA_034092305.1. Taxonomy (NCBI): domain Eukaryota; kingdom Metazoa; phylum Arthropoda; class Insecta; order Coleoptera; family Curculionidae; genus Diaprepes; species Diaprepes abbreviatus. The sequence continues at coordinate 9,880,403 of JASJET010000036.1, read as the reverse complement.
AGCTCTTTCTACAGAAGTGATATTCTTAAATTTTTTAAAAATTTACCAATAGCTGTCTATTAGACTGATAAAAATACATAGTATTTTTTTAACCACTCTTAAATTCTTGCTAACTTTAAATTACATAATGATTTTAATGAAATAATGGTTTTCAAATACTCTTAAATATTTTTTATTTTAGGTGCATTTCAAGATTCAAATATCTTTTAAAACATTTAATATTAAAATATATATTATACAAATACTAACAGAAATTCGAGAGACCGACACTTTTTTTTTGTTAGCTCTGACACGTCAATAATTTAACTACTTTAAACAAGATGCTCACAGCCACTTTTAAACATGTTACTATTCGGATCATTGAATTTTTATCTTATTAATATCTATTTAGATTAGTTCATTACTTTTTAGTTTAATTTTATTCGCGATTAACGTGAGGATAATCACGTGAGACATATACACAGCGTAGTAGTAGTACAGTAGTCGTATAGTATAGTACTCGACGAATGAAACGTCTCTCGCCTTATCGAAAAGGCTTATCTTCACTCTTGCTCTAAACTATATTAGAGCTCACCTCAAAACTACTCCAAAATATAGTGACAGAGTTCTCGAATCCTGGTTTTGTCAAGCATGGAATTATCCTGGTGACCTCCAAGAAGAAATTGGTAAAGTGATTTCGACTACAAGGTAGGCCATTCTAGTATTTGTTTCATGCTGTCGTCATATTTTGTATTTGCATATTATATGTATATTTTCTCATTTCCGCAACCAACCTATATACAGTCCGCTGATTACTTTTTGATCTGGATCCCCTACAATAACAACATTGGAAAAACAACTCCAATAAACACAAAAGGAACATATGTATGACTCGATCGGGAAACAGTTTTCAAACTTCTGTAAAGACAGGAAATTGTGTTATCATTTTGAAATCTTCATCACATATGAAAATTAAAGAGAATATAAGAGTTTAAAAAAATCCTAATTAAATAACTCTTATAATTTTCATTAAATAAAAAAATTTAAGCTTTTTTACATTTTCGTTTAATCTCATATACAAATATTGAAATATCCAGTTTTGCCAGATTATTTTAGAATTCATATTTTTTCTTCACTTTAGATTTTAATTAAATATCTTCGACTTTACTCAAATTGTGGAATTATTAAGTCTTAAATATTTCAGTAACAATATTTACCAAGAAAATCACAATACCAAATTTACCTCGTAAAACTCGAAGCTCTCGTGATATAATTATTACTCCAAAATCTAACATAATAACTCCAAAAAAGGAACGCTTTACACTAATAATAGAACTTACAAGCAGCTTTCTCAAAGGTTACTGTCTAAATTTGAAGCCGCCGGCTTCATTCTCGGACAGATAGCATGCGGTTACCAGTTAAAGCACAGGCATGCTGCGGCCGCCGCCTTAACTTGAAAATCATTGAAAAATGTTTAAAAAACCAACCCAGCGTTCGGAATATTGCAAGTTGAGTATCGTACAAGCAATAAGTCTACAACGCTATTTATTAATAAGGAAAAAAATTGTAGTTTTTTGATATTAAAAACAGAACGTCTTGCATAAGAAGAATGATCTAACAGTAATATTTTATGAGAACATAAAATTGTAAGAGTAAAAGTAGTTTCCTTTAGGTTAAAAAAGTGCGTCGTTTTCTAACAACAAGTTAATAAAAAATCTGTGTATAAACAAATTGTATCCTAGCAAAAAAAAACAACTTTTATCACTATATAAATAATCATTTCTTTTTGTTATCATGAGGGCTATTACATAAACAAAAAACGCAATTTTTAACGAATCGCTTATTTTCAGTAACTAATGAACAAAACTAATCGCGTTGGAGCTCAAATTGAAGGCTTTCTAACTCCCTACAACTAAATATTTAAACTTTTTTGCCTATTATCACTATCGGATCTTCAAAAATTAAAAAATCATCTCTTGGCGTTTTCACAGTTAGTTTTTGAGTGGCAGAGTTGTAAACGCTAACGATGGGTCTTTTGCTAGTGGATCTTTGGAAGTCCGTATAGTCTGTGACACATGCTGGATTTTTCACGTGGTATCATTTCTGTTTGGCATCCAGTTCTATGAGTGGGTCCATGATTTGAGTCTTTGTTGCTTTCTCAAGATATGTGGTGGGATCCCTTGACACAGTTGCATTGCCTTTATCTGCAGGTAATGTTATGATGTTATCATTCTTGTTCAAGTCTTTTAAAGCTGTAAGTTTTGCTCCGCTCAGGTTCTGTTTCGGAGGATTCGATGTTCTGAGGATTCTGCTGTATTTGTGAAATTGGATGCCTATTTGAGGTTGCTAAATCCGAATTCGTAGTTTGCTTAATCCCCCTAGGTCAGCCAGAAATCCTTTCAGGGTTATTTTAAGGTCAAATTGAGATCTACTCAAAAGATCTGTAAAAGAAGAAATATAGACTTTGGGAGCCCTGAATCTGAATTTGTTGTTCGTTTAACACCTCAAGGTTAACCAGTGGCCATTTCAGAGTCATTTCGACGTCAAATTTAAAAAATCCACTAAATAGATCTGTTACACAGAAGACAGGTGAGCGGATCGAGTTTTTGAGCCAAAACTGAAGCTCCAAAAACCGCGTACCGCACGCTGACACGTGAACGGAGCGAGTTTTCAAGGCGAAATCCAAGCTTTTAAGACCACATACCCCTAGGGCAGGTATATCGATATCCGTTACGTAACAGCTAGGCTAGCGAAGCAAATTTTTATAAGTGTATAACCTAAACCCCAAACTCTCATACATGCTGTGCCTGGAGTATATGGTTTTCAGAGAGATTGGGTTTTATTTCATACAGTCATAAATCCTTGCCTTTCGCCTCTGTCTGCTGCGTAACACGCGTTAATCTCGTTGCGCGTGGGATATGTGGTTATGAAAACTTATATTTTGGCACATTTATTAAAACTTGGTCAGGTCCTGTCTGCTGTGTAGTGGCAATCAATCTAGCTACATGTGGAGTGTGTGATTTTGGCAGCTTTAGTTTCGCCTTAAAAACTCGATCCGCTCTCCTGGCTGCCGTGTCATAGATATCAATTTAGTTTTGCGAGGGTTAAGTCAGTTTGGGAGCTTAAGTTATGAATTATTATTTCATAATAACTAACTCCTCTTACATATCCGCTGTGTAAATGACATCGATCTACCTGTGCGTGGGGTACGAGGTTTTGGGAGCTTGACTTTCGGTTCAGAAACACGATCCGCTTGCCTGTCTGCTATGTAACGAATATTGACCTAGCTGCTCGTTGGTTCTCTTCTTTTACAGATTTATTTAGTTATTTTTTTCAATCTTACCTTGAAATGACCTTGAAGTGGCTTCTGGTTAACCTTGAGGTATTAAACAAATCACGAATTTAGACTCAACGCCCTCAAAAGTCTACCTATTTTCTCTTGCTGATCTATTTAATAGATTTTTCTCAATTTGCCCTTGAAATTATGCTGAAATGACATCTGGCTGACCTTGGGGGATTTAAAAAACCACGAATTTAAATTTAACGACTACAAAAATCTACATATATGCTTTTTCAGATTTATTTAGTTGATTTTTGGCTATTTGATCTTGAAATTACCCTGAAATGACCTCTGGCAAACATTGGGGGATTAAACAAACCACAAATTCGGATTCAGCGACCCTACAAACCTACATTAGTTTTCAGATTTATTTAGTGCATTTTTGTCAATCTAACCATGTAAAAACCCTAAAATCACCTCTAGTCGACCTTGGGGGATTAAACAAACCATAAATTCGGATTCAGCTAGCAAAAAAAAAGTACGTATCTACTTCTTCAGATTTATTTGGTATATTCTACCCCATTTGACTTTGAAATGGCCTTGAACCTGACGTAATAGAGATTAGCGGACTCACATTTGGATTCAGGGCGTCTAATTGCATAAGAATAAAATGGTCTTGTCAAATAGGTATCCATTTCTTTTTGTAAACCTGTGTTATTGAACATTACCAAATGTCATCAACTCTCACGGCCAGTCTTGTATTTACCCCCTTTACAAACTCCAATAGTTAGTGACCTCTTACCTCGAAATGTCGGAATATTTTTTATCGACTGTTCTAATTGGTACACAGTATGGAGCATTTTCAGGCACTCGTTTACTCTATAGACCAAACAGGAAAATAATTTGATTTGATTATAAATGGTAGTGACTAAATTAGTGATTTTAAGTAGACAAAAGCATGACCTGGCTCAACTTATAAGCGTATTTTTCTAATAACACATATGTAATTTATAATATTGATCAAGCTGAGAAATCACTTTTTTTCTTTCCCCTGTAAAATGGTTTATTTAAGATAATAAAAAATATCAAAAATAATATCTGGAAAAAATGAAAAAAATTATTTTCTATTGGTATAATATTTCTAAAATATTTTATGACTACAATATCAGAATATTTTTGTGCTCTTTGGCTAATGATTTGTGCTTAGATAAAAATTTGCTTAAAAAGTATCGCATTTAAGTGGTTTAAAATTTCGCTTATAATTGCAATACCAGCGATTATGCCAGACATACAGTTTTTCAGAAATTTTTCTACTAATTTTGATAGATACGCTATGTATAAATATCCTCTGGTTTGAGTCTACGCAAAATTGTCTACCAACATAAACAATTGTTCGTCTGAAAAGCGATTTTTTTGAAAACCTTTCCTTAAATTATTTTAGATACCGCATCATTACCAATTTCTGGTATATAAAATACATTAAGCATTAAATTTAAAAACATATAAGTATTAACAAGTATATGTTATCTTATTTGAAGGTTGTAGACATGGTTTATCTCTGTTCAAAGACAATTTATTTGAAATAATGTTTACCGTAACATTTTTTATATAAAGATATTTTTGACTCGGTATGATAAAAACCATGTTATATAGGATATCTCACGGTAATCGTCTATTAGAATATCTCCAGAAACAATGCGATTTCAGTTTTGCAAATTTGTTTTTAGTGACGCTCTCTTCAGATGAAGTGACAGCGATCTTGTGTAACTTCCTGTTATATCGGAAGTTGCTCGAAATATACTAATTTTAAACGGATTACCCTGTATGTTATATTGTTTGTACTTCTTTCTTTATTTCCGATAACTTTAACATAAAATTTATTTGCCATACTCTGGCAATTTTTGAGGAAAAAATTATTTTTTCCAAATTTTTACTTTTTGAATAATGTTTCAAAAATAAAAGAATGCAATTTTGAATTCCAGTGTTATTGAGCTATATAATGAATTGTCTAAAAATAACATTTTAGATACAGAGAACTGGAAAAGCAACAAATTTTGATCTTTATTAAAAAATTTTATAAAGTTAATTTTTCCAAATACGATGCTACGTTGTTGATTCATTCAGCACATAATGAAACTCAAAATTCTAGTTATGGCTTTAGATAATATTGGTCTCGATAAGGAGTTGTCGAAAAATTACATTTTATTAGATACAGAGAGGTGGAAAAGTATCAAAATTTGAGCTCTATCAAAAATTTTTTAAAAAATTTTAAAAATTTTTCAAATAGAATGTTACGTTATTGATTCATTCAGTAGATACGAAAGAACATTCCCCATCTGTTCACATAGGGTCTCTCCATACCTAGCTAGAACAGTTTTCGACTTATTTATGATTTTTCGCAAAATCCTCCCAATATCAAGCAGTTTTAGTGATTTTTGGCAAGAAGGCCGTGATCAACTAATATTTTGTTTATAGAAACATAGGGTGTGACATGTTTTCATAAGTTATAATTTATTATTTATCGACGATTTACTATCCTGTTTATTCGCAAAAATTATTCCCGAAGTATGAAAAATAATACCAACGCTAATACAGAGATTAAATTAATTTTTTATTCATGGCTAGTGCAACAGAATTATATGTCAAAGTTTTCAATGAAAGGTCTTCTAACTCAACACCACTGAACAGAAGAAAATTTAGAAACATTGTTAAAAATCATCTCAATTATGGAACAGTTATTGCAAAAAGAATTTTACCCAGGGCAACAATGTGTTGGCTTATTTTTCTGTATATCCCACAGTCTCTACTCGTGCAGCAAAATACTATTTAGAAGTTTCACGACATAGAATTTTAACAGAACATGTCATGCGCCCTTATAAGTTCAACTTTCTTCAGCCTATTCATCCAGAGGACGGACCACAATGTGAAAAGTTTTGTGAAATAATTTTAGTAGAAACACAAGAAGATTAGTCATTTATATGCAAAATCATATGGACTGATGAATCAAAATTTGAAAATCTTTGTCATTTGGGAGACAGATTAAGCGTAAATGTATTTGCTTTAAGTTATGCACGATCAAGTACTGTATCATATTTATGAGAGAGTGTTGAATACCGAAAGACACCTGGCCAGTTTACAAACAGTTGTGACAGATTTTGTTGATCTCTCGTTGGATATAAGAAATTGCTGGTATCAACTGGAGGATGCCTCGCCATATTGAGGGAATGTGATCAACTAGAAGTTGTATGATATATTTGAGGATAGATGAAATAGGCGTCTAGAACTGTGATATAGGGCACAAAGGAACAAGTAACATTTTAAACACTCATAATGTAAAATTGATAGTTCATCAACCATACAACCCTGAATTAGCACCCAATAATTTCTTTCTGTTTCCGCACATGGAGAAAAAAAATATGTAGTCAATGATTTTCTAGATCAAAAGAGGCAGTCGATGCGTTCAAAAACCCTATTTTGGGGATACCATCTTTACGGTGACATAAATGCTTTTGCAATTTATCCAAGCACATATAAAAATGTATTGATCATCATAAAGAATATTTTGGAAATCTATAAAACCTTTGTCAATATTTATATTTGTTTATTATTCCAGAAATATTAACTGCTGCCTACGTACAGGAAATTTTGTAAACTCCTTCAGTTTGTAGAGATATTGCATTTTTCAGAGCATATAAGCATTTTTTAATTTTTATACGTGTATTGAAAACTGCACGAAGTAATTTAGTAATTTCATCTGTGCCTCCATGTATATAGAATACCGTAGCACAGTTTATTGGTCAGCTCTATTAGGAAAAACAGAATTAGTTTTCAACGTCTTCAAAAGGCATACAGAATTTTTAAATTAAAAGTAAAGATTTTTTATATTATTATTATTCTATGCACTCCCTTCACGGAACACTAGCTCATCCCACATTTACTCATAACGATGGAGCTCTGTGGAGGTCACTTTGCATGTTGTAGGCTCTAGATCATGTTAGGGTCTTCTGAATTTCTCATAAACTTCCAGATAGTTCGAGCGGTCCCAAGATGCATTGCCTTGTGCTTGGCCTTCTGGTCTAGTCAGTTACAATCCGTAAGTACAGGGTGAGTCAACGATTGGATGAAGTAAGTTTGTGCCTTTTCGGTGAAATTTACAAAGAAACTATATTTATTGTTTGATACAGTTTATTTTTACGCAGATTTTAAAAATATTTAGGACTCTACAGGGTGAGCCAAAAAACTAGGACAGCATAAAGTTGTATTTTTTTAAATAGAACACCCTATATACGAATCGTATTTTCGATTAAGCTTATAATTTTAAATCTTTTTTATTAAGGGTTTACTATAACAACACTTTATAGTTTCTGAGATAATTAAGTTTAAAGAAAAAAAGTCACATTTTCAGCATCAATTCAATCCTAAATAACGTTTTCAATTTTGTGACAAATATATTCAAATTTGGAATTTAGCAAGGCCAAGGACAAGTTAACATAATTTTTACCTAATATTTGCAATAAAAGCTACAGGGTGTTGAACACATCGGCTCAAATTTGAACAAGTTTAAATGAATAAATATCTTTTTTTTTAATGGTACACCCTGTATATTTTCATGTTATTTAATAGAGTAATAAAGACCCTAAAAGTTTTGTTCAATATATCCTATACCTATTTATAATAGTTTTTGAGATATTTCAGTTTTTTTTATTTTCCATACTTTTTTACAGAAAGTCTTCATTATCATAGTAGCCATCGCAAAAACAATGTAAAAGAACATTTTTCTGTGTGTCAAATTTATAACCGCAATCACTTCTTTTGGTTTTTATGTAGTGTAGTTTGGTTTTTTTTGCATTCATCTTATATTGTAAAATGAATTTTCCAAAGAATGAGTTAATAGATATGATTTATACAATAGGAGAGGCTCAAAAAAATTGCCTTCTTGCTCAAATAATTTACAAAATGAAGTATCCTGATCGACGCCAGCCTAATACCCATACTTTTCAAAACTTAATGCAAAGATTTGATTCTTCTGGTACTGTTGATTATCCAAAACGTAAAGTGGTCAACAAACCAGTAACTAATGAAGAAAAAGAACTACAAGTATTGTTAAATGTTCAGAAAAATCCTTATATTGGTAGCCGTCAGTTAGCAGCATTATGTGAAACATCACAATCCACCGCTAATCGTACTACCAAGAAATATAGGTATCATCCATATCACATGGAATTACACCAAGAATTGCATGGACAGGATTTTGAAAGTCCAAATTTATTATGCAAGGTAATGTTTAGTGATGAAGCTACTTTTAGAAGTAACGGTGCCGTAAATAGACGCAACATGCATTATTATGCCACAGAAAACCCATTTTGGATTAGAGAGGTGCAACATCAAAACCACTGGTCATTAAATGTTTGGTGTGGTATTCATCATAATCGAATTATTGGACCCCACTTTTTTAATGAACCACTAAATGGCCATAGTTACCTGAACTTTCTACAAGAAGAACTACCCCAACTGCTTCAAGGTCTCGATAGGGATGAGCTCGACAGAAGGTGGTTCCAGCACGATGGTGCGCCTCCGCATTACCATCGTGAAGTTCGTGCGTTTTTGGACCAACGATATCCGCAAAAATGGATTGGAGGTGGGGGTTTCATTGAGTGGCCACCAAGGTCTTGCGACATCACCCCATTAGATTTTTTCCTTTGGGGTTATATTAAAAATAAGGTGTATGTTAATCCACCAACAACAGTGGAAGATATGCGAAACAGGATTAGGGATACCTGTAGAACAATAACGCCACTAATTTTGTCCAAGGTCCGAGAAAATCTACAAAAAAGACTAAATTTGTGCATTGCACAAGAGGGTCGTTTATTCGAACACTTATTAAAAAGAAATAATCTCAGTATTTAATAGGTAATTTTTTTGTTTCAATTTAGTATAAAAGTAAATATGTATTTGCCTTGTCGTTATTGTTGTGTTAATTTTTTCACTTTATGTTTAATTAAAGTATTGCCGTTGTAATATAACGAATAATGTATTTCATCATATTTAACCACATTCTGTTTGTTTCTGTAGTTTCTTTTTATTATTTTACATGGCTACTATGATAATGTAAAAAAGTGTGGAAAATAAGAAAAACTGAAATATCTCAAAAACTATTATAAATAGGTATAGGATATATTAAACAAAACTTTTAGGGTTTTTATTACTCTATTAAATAACATGAAAAAATACAGGGTGTACCATTTAAAAAAAAAGATATTTATTCATTTAAACTTGTTCAAATTTGAGCCGATGTGTTCAACACCCTGTAGCTTTTATTGCAAATATTAGGTAAAAATTATGTTAACTTGTCCTTGGCCTTGCTAAATTCCAAATTTGAATATATTTGTCACAAAATTGAAAACGTTATTTAGGATTGAATTGATGCTTGAAAATGTGACCTTTTTTCTTTAAACTTAATTATCTCAGAAACTATAAAGTTTTGTTATAGTAAACCCTTAATAAAAAAGATTTAAAATTATAAGCTAAATCGAAAATGCGATTCGTATATAGGGTGTTCTATTTAAAAAAAATACAACTTTATGCTGTCCTAGTTTTTTGGCTCACCCTGTAGAGTCCTAAATATTTTTAAAATCTGCGTAAAAATAAACTGTATCAAACAATAAATATAGTTTCTTTGTTAATTTCACCGAAAAGGCACAAACCTACTTCATCCAATCGTTGACTCACCCTGTACAGTTCGATCCTAGTACCGCTTAAACTTGTCATTTTTCACTAAAGGCTCCAGATTGTATTCACAGTACGGCTCTTTTTCTATCTGCAACTATTTCAATTTCTCTGCCAGGTCTTAATGGCTAAATAGTGTCTGTCCTTGTACTCCGATGCTGGAAATGCTTGACATCCTTCTATTATGTGCTGGATTGTCTCGACATTTATATCGGCATTGATTGTTCTGAATCGAATGGTCGCTGATAATGTGTTTCAGATAGACTTGGCTGGATAGCAGAAGGCCTTCGGCCTTAAAAAACATTTGCCCTGACATCAATAGTATAAAGCTAATTCATCGACATTTTCTTGGTTGACATCTTTTATGTATCGTCTATGAAAAATCTTCTGCAGCCAAACTTGAAACTTCTCTTAGTCTAGTTGGCAATAAGGAGTCAATTCTTGGTTCCTCGACTGTAGCGGTGTTGAATCGTCTGCTTCACGTACTGCTCGGTGTAGCACAGAAGACTCATTTCTATTTACTGTTGTATTTTAAGTATTTTAATATGAATAGAGAGGCTTAAAATAAATTTATTACACTTCCTATATAGGTCAAAGTGATCTAATTTGATCTTTAATTTTTTAATAGAATATTTTGAACTTTCAACAAATAAAATTTTTCTTAAATTGATCATATAATGATTAAGAATATTAGCCAGATATTTGCAGTTTCTTACTTCAGTCTTTAGAGGAAAAGCTGAAAATTAGCTTATGTTAATAGGACATGAAAAAGGGAAATAAGAAAAAATAAACTTTAACTTATATCGATGATGTATCGTGGCCTGTTAAACTATTCACAAATAAAATAATTTTCATAATGTTCTACTTAAAAGATTATAGTTCTTTGCTAACCCTTTTTCAACAACCTTGAATGAACATATTTTAAAATTTGAAATTAATATTCTTATAGTTAGCCACATAAGTTTACATATTATTCTTAAAAAAATATTCTGATCTTATAACTTTACAGATTTACCTCGTGCGTTTTATCTGGGCAATTATTTTTACTGGGCGGAAATCTTTCTATAAAATCAAAGCTTATAAGAGATTTAATCTTCTCTTCACATATTTTTTTTCTGATGATTTTTAACTCTGGTGGTGACGACCCATAGTCTAACAGTGAATATGATTTTTGTCTAAATTTATTTATGGGATAGTATGCAGCATGTCTAACTCCATCTACGTAATATATCTTTATGTCCACGCATTCTTGATTTAATATTCCCACTTTAAACATTTCATTCAGTTTGTCTAACTCGCCCGTAGTAAAACGATTACCCCATATAAACAATTTTCGCATCTGAGTAGGTTTTTTTACACTAGTTAAAATGTCTTCAATGCCTGAAATAAATAAATACTGTCGAAATATAAACCAAACGAATATAAATAGTGAAGATTAACTTCTAACTAAACAAGAATAAAAATATTTGGAATAAAAGTTCTGAAATTAGTTTCATATAGTATTTTCGGGACAGCCATTTTTTTTTTGTGGTCGTAACCAAGCAAAATAATAAATTGGCGACCATTAATAATAATGAAACTATTAAATAGATTAGTAGCATAGCATTAATACATCTTTCAATCACTTTTTGCCTTAAAATTGTCGTTTTGGAGAATTACACTGAATTTTCGATATACTTGTTTGAAAATTTTTAAAAAATAAATCAATTATGGCCCATTTTCTTCTAAAAATTTGGCCCAAACATGTGATAACTAATAAATGTTCCTACGAAATCATCATGTATAAAGTTTAGACACATAGCGTTATATTCATTTTCATTCTCAAAAAAAAAATGTCTTAAAGAAATCTTAACATTAATCTAAAAATTAACAGCCGGGTTCACTAACATGATTTAAATTTAAAACCATCCTAAATTGACAGCAGAGGCAAGAGCAACAATAAGTTAAAAAAAGTCTTAAACCCTAAAAATACTCGCATAAAGAAGTCACTTTGTTTTATTATTGAACCGGAAAAATGAAGAACTTTATTTATTTTCAGAATACAACTATTTCTCTTACATATTTCAAGGTACAATTTATTTGTTGACATATGTAATGTAAATTATGACAATATCATAAACAAAACAAAACTGGCCGACTATAAGATTTAAATTTCATGGGAACTAGATCGAGTTTAAATTTTAAATCTTCTTAGTGAATCGGGCTGTAGGAGTTCAGTAAGAAATAAATATATCAATTTTTCTGACGCGTTTAAATAGTTACCTATATATATATATATATATATATATATATATATATATATATATATATATATATATATATATATTCTCCTTTCAAGTAGGAAAAATGAAAGAATATATAAAAATAGTATGCAACTACAACTCTGGTTCTTTCTACATACGGGCTTTCTACCACATTATGGTTTCGTTAGTGGAGCTCTATCGAACCGAGAGTAATATTCGCAGAAAACAATTTTCTATATAAAATATAAATTCCGAGACATGTCTGTAAGCTATTACATCTGCCAACTTCTCGATATCAGACTGAGAAATATTGCCAGTCGAACATCTATACATTCACCAGGGTAGCACAAAGTTTAAAAATTAAGATTTCAGTAAGACATAAATAAATCTATTTTCTTGCCGTGTTTAAATAGCTACCTGTACGAGGTTTGTTCCAGAAGTAATGAGCTTGCATTCATATCTCCGCGTTAAAACTTCCGAGCGACCTCTGTGGGGCATGGGCGTCACTAGTAAGTCTTCACGAACTCGTTGGTGTGCATAGTTACCGACTGGACGTATTAGTTCGTGAACGGTGTACGTTTGTTTACAGTGTATTTTTTTTTCGTTCGTCGCATTTTGTGATTGTAAAAAATTACGGAAAGATTAGATTTGCATTAATCTTGGAAAAATTTACTCGAAAACAATTCATATGATGAATAAAGCATTTAGAGAAACAAAGCGGCAGTCTTCACAGTGAAAGCATTCTGAATCGCCAAGACCAAAAAAAGCACGTCAAAGTCGAAGCAAAGTGAAGGCAATGTTGACTATTTTCTTTGATTATGAAGATGTTGTGCACCACGAATATGCTCCGAGAGGTCACACTATCACTAAAAAATACGACATTGAAGTATTGAAGTGACGCAGTCAGAAGAAAACGGCCACAGCTTTGGACAAGCGGTGATTGGCTGCTTCACCACGACAATGCGCCAGCGCATTCATCGAACCTTGTGCAGCAATATTTAACAAAGCACCAAGTCACACAGCTTCGCCAGCCTCCGCACAGTATATAACACTTATGGTCTCGTTGGTGGTCCTATATCGAATCGAGAGCAACATTCGCAGTAAACAATTGTCTATTTTAAATATAAATTCCGAGACTCTTGGATGTCAGACTGAAAAATATCGTCAATCAAACGACATCTATAGATTCACCGGAGTGGTGCGGAATTTAAAAATTAATGTTTCAGTAAGACTCCTTTCCAGCAGGAAAAAGAAAAGAATATGTACAAACAGTTTACTTCCGGCAAACACAACTCTGGACAGATCTAGTTGTACTTAGTCCAATACATGAGTACAGTAAGGCTCGCCTAGGTAACTTTATTAACCATAAAAACACAAGTTGATCATTATAACTCCCGAGTAATAATGAAGATACCAAATTAATAAAACAAAACAAACATTCCTCTATTTGAGGATGAAATTAAATTTAATTTAATTTTTAATACAATTAAACCAAATTTTCTACAATTACGCGAGACATTACAATATTAGTCAATAAAGAAGGTATGTTGGTCAACTTAGTCAATATAGCAGCACATTATACAGAAATATAATGGCTTAAAAAATTTACCTAACCTACAAATCGTTTAATATATGGTACTAATCACATCATTAGTCAACAAATATCGATGGGTACAAGTTATACTTAATAAAAAAAGCTAAGTTGTAAGAGTGAAATTAAACCGTGGAAAGCGTTATATTTACTAAATAATTGCGACTTAGTTCAAATGAATATTTTTCATGACATATGGATATAATTTCACTGGAAACATTTTATACCTTTTTGTCCAATTCGGTTATATTGTAGATCTAGTAACCTTATTTTTGTAAAAGGAAGATATAGTCCAATAGCTTGAGCACCAGCATTTGTGATATCATTTGCAGGAATTCTTAATGCCATTAAATTTGGTCTAGTTTTAAACCAATCTGCCAAAAATTTTACTCCATGATCTCCTATTTTATTTGCGGCAAGGTCTAACATCAACAGATTTTTATGAACGTAAAGACCCCCCAGCAGTAACTGAACGTCATGTCCTGAAAAATAACTTATAATATACAACAACCCCCCATAAAGCTATTTCGTTTCCAAAATTACCATTATTACATCTGTAGAAAAACAAATAAAAATATGTAAATATAAAGAAAATAAAATTTGTTAAAACTTAATTGCCAATTCAAGATGACATTAAAAATGTTTGTAGTTTCTGTTATTAACATAATTTAGAATTAATATAGGTACTAGACTTATATGAAATTTTATTCAACACAATTCAAAGCATCTCATATTTATATCTAGAACCTTACCATCAAATTCACATTTCTGAACTCGAAGTACTTCTAGAGATGTATTTAATTTAAGCAGAATTCCAAGATTATCAGCTAAGACAGAATTGTTATAATTTGTGTAAAAAGATGATGGTATTATTCTTGAGATATTTAAGGATTTCAATGGACTCTTTTCAATCACTATAAGTAGAGATTCAATACTCTCAAGTATTTGATCAGTTTCTCCAATGTCAAGATCTTCTAAACTTGGACAGTTGTCAATCAAGAATCCAATAAAACGTGCTCCTTCCATTCCTAATTTATTTCCGACCAATCTTAAACTTCTAAGTCTTAAGAATTTTGCATACGATAGCGATTTCATTCCTTCTGGTCCTATGTCACAATGTAATAAATTGAGAAAGTACAAATTATTTTCTTCGTTTAAAAATTGTTCTGCGAGAATTTTTAATCCTTCATCTCCAATGTCGTTATATGCCAAGTTAAGCGATACTATTTCTGGATGTTTCTTTAAAAATAAAGTTAGCTGAGGCATATCATTCTGATTAAGTTTTCTTCCAAATCTTTCAAATATTTCTCTGCCATGTAATCGTAAATTTCTAGTTTTATCTGAATTTTTTTCACAAAACAGCGAAAAGAATATATCGTCTATATTTTTCATAATGAATTTAATAAAAAAAGCCCTCTTCTAAATATCCCCGAAAATTAGTATATGTCAGCGATTAAATTTACCATAGGTATTTGTTGTCATTTGTCAATCTTACTGGACTGGTATGTTACCTTTATTTGATAAGCAGAAACCTGTCTAGGGCTCTATTTTTTGGCCCCTTTTAGAAATTTCAGCATTACAATTTTATAACTAATTAAATCTCGGAAGTCAAGGAAATTTTTGGGAAATACAATTTATACAAACGGCGTGATGATTGCAAATTATTACTAGAACGAAAATCTGATATTTCAGCAAAATATGGAGAAAAGAGAGATAATTTAAAAACGGCTATAATTTTTTTTTCACATTAAGCGTTACGGTAGTTTTGAAGAAAACTTTGTGCTGTGATAAGGAACTTTCATTTTTTAATAAACTAATTTTGTTATTGTGAATAATTTAGACGAAGTTTTCGATCATTTTTCTTTTTCTTTCCTGCAAAAATTGTTAACAAATGATAGCGTTCCCAACAAACCGCCGTGGCCTTATTCTAGTCGTTCTTATTGCTAGGCTAGAGCGGGCCCTCGCAGCGATCCACAACCAGGTGAGGATCTGTAAGAAATAATCTATTTGCACTTTAGTTGAGTCTCAGCAGCGGATCAGTATACATCCTCTCATACTGAGCATCCGGCCGTTAGAATAATGGTGTTGAAAGGGAAAATAATGGTAGCTATGGTGCAAGCAAATACTGTTGATGGTAAGTTATTTTTCGAAACCCTTCGATCCTGAAAGAAAATTCTTTCAGAATTAAAAAAAATATATATTTTTTTGTAAATTTTAGATTCAAACTCTGAAGCATATTCACCAGCTTCATTTATGAACCCTACATCCAAATATAGCGATGATGTTGTTCCTTGGGTAGTAACGTATCTACAAAGAGAGCCCCCAGTAGTGGCATGAAAGCAATATCGACTGCGACACATCTAGTTGTGGCTACACAATATAAATTACCGTAAAATATGCAAAACAGAAATCGTACAAGTCAACATCGAGGAAATGAGTTACAAGAACTAAATCAGGAATTGTTAGTTAGTGAAAACGCGGTATTGCTGACCCTTCCAAAGATGAATGTTTCGCTTCTAAATTCTCTGTTACTGAACACCTTGTCCGTGCTCTCGGTCTTCTAATTAAATCACACAGAAATGAGTATCAAGTACTCGACCTTGAATTGTTAGATGATGAAGAGCTCATCGCTATCAACTATAAAGTTAATTGGAAGGACCCAGAAGGCAAGCATGTAACTTTAAATTTTGACGTACCATTTGGAATTAAACCAGAACTCGCAAAATACTCTGGTTGACCCTTCAGCGATGGATTTCTACTAATTTTTTTTTAGTTTGATGTACTGACTTTAACGGTAGATCATGGGAACTTATTAACTATAGATAATATTTTCCATAAAAATAAATGCTTATAAATATTTAAATATATATATATATATATATATATATATATATATATATATATATATATATATATATATATATATATTTAAATATTTTATTTGCCGACAATTTTATAGGCATTTATTTTTATGGAAAATATTATCTCTAGTTAATAAGTTCCCATAATCTACCGTTAAATTCAGTACATCAAATCAAAAAAAAAATAGTAGAGATCCATCGCCGAAGGGTCAACCAGAGCATTTGCGAGTTCTGGTTTAATTCTATATATATTTATTTATCAAATTAATTTTGAATTTACCATATTTTAGTTAATTTTTTCCAAGGATCTCTTTCAACCACCTTTCGCAATTTTAACTATTTTCAATTATAAGGAGGCGTCAATGTATCTCGCCATTATTCGCTATTTTTGTAGCCATCTTCGATAATATGGACCTATTTACCCATTTACCGGGTTAATTGGATTAATTTTATTCTTCAGGAAACGTAGAAGTTCATTTCCGTCGTGATTAATTTATTTTAAGAATTTTCGCATTATCAATTATTTGAGTAAAACCGAAGCTCTAACACAAATCAGGGGTTGTTGGTGAAATGAAAACTCTAGCCGCCTCACCTTTCTTCTCGCTCACCGGGATAGAAGGAGAATGAGTGAAGCTCAGAGTTAATGACGATTAATTAAGCTTTTTCTTATCAAAGGAACACTTGTAAAGCGTGAGCCAATTAGGGAGAAGTTATCAAGTAACCCTCATCCTTAACTCTTAGTTATTTTTTTATTATTATTTTCGTTTTCAGTATTGGTTTCAGCAAGTCAAGTTCGGGATTGTTTTACTCTCCACTGTCACGTTCGGGATTTATTTGTCAAGATCGGTATTCATAACTTCATAGCCAACACGAAACTGACTATTAGTCGCCATGTCTATATCAGGTTATCTCCACTTGGACACGTTCTGGTAATTTTGTTTAAAAGTCAGGTCGCGTCGGTTCAGTAACTCGTACACGCCGCTGACCCCGGTGTCAATTTCGGAAATTAAAATACGTGCACCATCTTTATTTTCTGTAGTATGTTATGTTTCCAAAGAAAACCTACTTTAAGAACCACGAGCTGCCTAAAAAATAGAATAGGCAACGTGGCCCCCGAAAGTTAAGCTCAATCGGAAATAGGACAAGTTGACTCCAAAAGAGCAACCCGTAATGTCCCTAATTACGCCGCTGCCTTTCCGCTTTTATAGTAGTGGTGACGTCGCACTCTGAATTCGGGGAAGCACCAAATCAAACCGCCGCCAACGTGCCGTTTAATGTCGAAGAATTATAGTTTTGGCACTGTATGCAGTATTATGTAGGGAGTTTTGGGGCTATAATAAATCTGAAATTTAATATTTTGTCATGAAATCAGCGTATATTTACAACAATATACCTACAGTAGTGAACATAACCCGATTCTCTCAATCCCCCCACTCCTCGACCTTGACCTTGACCTTGCCTCACCCCTCTTTGGCCCCGCCCACATGTCCTTGTCATTGACCTTGAAAGTGCACGTGTGCTTTGGCCTTGGCCTTGTGTTCAAGGTTGTGTGTGTGACCTTGACCTTGACCTTGGTCGAGACGACCTTGACTTTGTTGAAGGTCATCTTGGATGTGTGACCTTGAAGATATGTTACGTGGTTGGGGGTGACCTTGAATGGTTTTATATAAGGTATGGGGCAGTTTCATTCATCAGTTGGCTCTGACTTGTATAAGTAGTACATGTGTTAATATTTGACAAATCATGGCATATGTTTGTGAAAATTGCGGTTCTAAGTTTACTAATATTTATAATATGAGACGTCATCAAAGAGAATCGTGTGCGGCGAGATTTAATGAAGTGCCTGGAGGAAAACGGCTCCGAATTGAAGAGTATACATCGACGATTCCGGTAATTAATTGCGCTACATGTAATGTAGATGTTCCAATAAATCATATGTCAGCGCATAAACGAACACAACAACATAAAAATAATTCATGTTTGCCGGTATGTCATGGTGTGCAACTCGTTCAATGTGCCTTCAAAAGGAGAATTGCAACCTATCGGGTTAGCAGTGATATGGAGCATTCCGATTACGTAATGTTCTTTGCAGACATTAAATCCAAGGTGGTGGAACTTGTTAATAATTTATTGCGTGTGCATCATGCTTTAAAAGTTAACATGACAGCTGTTGGCGAGTACATGCTTCCATCACAAGAAATATTCAGTGAAAAATCCTTCAACACTGCTAATCAAATAATTAGTGTAGAAAGTGATTTGGATGCCGTTTACCATTCTTTCACCGAATTAATAAAAACGCAGGCGACAGAGTTCCAGGAGAAAGATTCAGGTATGGAAAAATCAAAACCCGATATATTAAACTGATTTTTATATATTATTTTTCTTGTTGTAGGATGGGCTCTTGTGCGAATTTTATACTTGGAAGTTGGTATCAACAAGTATATGCCTATGGGTGGCTCATCATACATCAAGTTGCCGTATTCTATTGAAAGGAAAGGAGCTGTCGTCAATGTGATTAACCAGGACGAATTTTGCTTTGCGTGGGCTGTAACATCAGCATTGTTTCCTCCAACAGCAGAGCCTTCACAGAAGACATCCTACCCCCATTTTTCTAGAGTGCTAAATGTAACAGGTATGGATTTTCCAGTAAAATTACGTGACATTAAAAAATTTGAGGAAATGAACAACATATCAATTAACGTATACGGTCTGGAATCTAAATATGAAAATAATGAAGTAATACATGAAGTTATTGGTCCACTGAGGTATGCGTCAAAAAAGTTGGATAGGCATGTAAATTTATTGTTAATTACAAAAGACTGTAGTAGTAAAGATGGCGGTGAACATTTTTGCGATACGACTTGTTCAAAGAGTCATTATTGTTGGATTCGGGATTTATCGTTTAGTTTCAAGTCAAATTAGTTGTCAACAACATAAAATATATTTCTGTGATGGTTGCCTCATTTATTTTAGTACACCGTCAGCTTTAACTTTACATCAAAGCTACGATTGTAACCACATTTTCACGCAAACACCCTCAGTGGATTTAAAAATCGATAAATTTGGAAAGAGTGTGCCGGAAAATATTTTAAAATTCGAGGGTATAGAAAAGCAAATGCGCGTTCCATTCGTGGTTTATGCAGATTTCGAATCTGTTTTAAAACCCGTTGAAACGGTACAACCAAACCCACAAAATTCTTACACTGTAAAAAGTTTTAAACATGAACCATATTCTTTTGCTTATTTAATTAAATGCTCTTTTGACGACTCACTTTCGAAATTTGAGCTATTTCGGGGGAATAATGCAGCTCAAGTCTTTGTGGATCGTATCGAGTGTGATTTAAGGGCTCTATACAACACATATTTAAAAGACATTAAGCCTATGAAACCGTTAACGCCTGAAGAAAAAAGGGAGTTTAATGATGCTAAAATATGTGGTATATGTGAAGGCCCTTTTGAAGAGGGTGAGATTAAAGTACGAGACCACTGTCACATAACTGGTGCAAAAAGATTTGGTGCTGCACATTCCGTTTGTAATTTAAATTATAAATTACCCTCTTTTATCCCTATCATATTTCATAACTTAAGCGGCTACGACAGCCATTTATTTATAAAAGAGTTATGTAAATATGGGGATACAATTGGTGTTTTGGCTCAAAGTAAGGAAAAGTACATATCATTTACCAAAAGCATTTATGTGCACGATTATTTTGATAGTAAATGTGGAAAAGTCAAGAGGAAATATTTAAAGTTGCGATTTATTGATAGTTTTAAATTTCTGTCAACGTCTTTGGAAAATTTAGGCAGCGGTTTAAACGACGACGATTTTATTGAAACGCGGAAACATTTTTCAAATATCAACCAATTTAATTTGATGCGTCAAAAGGGTGTTTTTCCCTATAGCTTTATTGACTCTATAGAAAAAATGGAAAATACATGTCTTCCAAGTAAAGATGAATTTTATGATAATTTACGGGAAGAACATATTAGCGATGAAAGCTATAGAAGAGCAAAAGAAGTATGGCGCTTGTTTGGGTGTAAAACTTTGGGGGACTATTCGGACGTGTATTTAAAATCAGATGTGTTGCTATTGTGTGATGTTTTTGAGCAATTTCGGAATAATTGTTTAAAATTCGATAAACTTGATCCAGCACATTACTATACCCTTCCAAGTTTATCATTTGATTGTATGCTACGTATGACTAAGGTAGAGTTAGAGCTCTTAACGGATATAGACATGATACATTTTTTTAAGAAAGGTATACGCGGCGGCATAAGCCAGTGTACAGAAAGGAAGCACATCGCTAATAATATTTTTTTACCAGACTATGACCCAACAAAACCTTCTTCATTTATAACATACCTTGATGCTACAAATCTATATGTCACAAGCATTACCATATGGTGGTTTTCGATGGTTAAGCGAGCGCGAAATTCTGGATTCAAATATTATGGCTGTTGGTGATGATAGTTTACATGGCTACGTTTTGGAAGTGGATGTGCATTATCCGACTGAGTTGCATGATGCACATTCTGATCTTCCATTTCTAGTAGAAAATATCATACCGCCAACAGAAAACGCTAAATTACCGAAATTAATTCCTAATTTACAAGATAAAAAAAAATACATTGTACACTATAGAACTTTAAAACAAGCCATCGCCAACGGCTTAGTCGTAATGCAAACCCATCGAGTATTACAGTTTAAGCAATCAAATGGCTAAATCGTATATTGATTTTAATACCAATTTACGTAACATGGTTCGGTTTATGAAGTTAAGGTTCTGTCGCCAGAACTTCTAATACTTTGTATCTCAATATTGTATGCTTTTATGAAAAAAACATAAAATATTGGTTACAAAGTATTATAACCAACTAAAACTACGATCAAATTATTTTGTGGTCCTGAAAAGGACCGTTTGGTTGTAAAACATGCGACTCTTTTATTGTGTTGTGGAGTCGCACGGCCCGTCATCATCAGCGGGGGTGGCGGTGCTCTGTATATTCGATGATGAACCGCCAAAGTTCATCCCATCTAGGATCGTTCGACTCCCACTCCAAACAATTCTCTGTGGTAGAATCTACCACAGGGCATTGGATGGGTTGTTGTTGTTGTTGAGTCGCAGACATGTTGAACTAAAATGATTGTAATAAGTATTGGTGGTCGTATATATAGAGACAAATTAATGGTGGGGGGTGAAAACAAATGTCGTATTACGTATTGAGACCAAAAGTTGTTTGTGGTCTCAAATACGAACGAACGATTTAGCTGGGTTCCACCAGCACTTAAAGTTTTAATACTTTGTATCTAATATTGTATATTCTATACATACAATATTAGTAACAAAGTACTAATATGTACTAAAACTACGATCAAAGTATTTTGTGGTCCTGAAAAGGACCGTTGTTGTGTGCCCTTAAAAAGGGCCAGGGAGAGTGTGGGGCTTATGGTGCCCCATCCTCGCTGGTCGACCACCAGCTTGACGAATCGCAGGGGCCTTGTGGGTCGTCGGGTGTTGGTGATGCTGGAATTTCCAGCACCGCATCTTCCGTCGAGTCCGGCTCTGGCTGCGGCGACGGAGTTTCGAGTCTTTGTAAGACCCAATCACCCGCATCGTCTAATTCCACTAGACCCGGATCATGGTCATATACTAGCGGAATCGGCTCATCCAAGTCGTCCCAACGTAGGACGTCAATTTCAAAATCCACCTCGTCGTCGTCGTCGAAGACTTGCAGGTCTCCAACGTTGTCGGCTACGGTGTCATCACTAAAGATGGATGAGCCTCGGCTGGCGGGTCTTTCTTCCTCCATGTTCATCGTATGAGGGTTGATGAATATATGACTGTGTAACTGACCCAGTCTCATATATATAGAACTACCCCTACCCCACCAACGGATTCTAAATGTTATGTATTGGTGAGAGCTTATAGAATTATTGATTTTTTCAAAAACTTTAAATAAGGAATTAGATTTGTTTAGACAATAAGACTTATTCTTAATATTTTGTGAAGAATACATTACAAAAAAAAAATAATAGAAACCTTGTTTGAACTGTTAACATTTTCATAGGTTCTCAAGCATATAACTTGGCACTTAAGCTACGAGACAAATCGTCGTTAAACGAATATCTCGCCCCATAAGTGACGATTACTAAACTACGATCAAAATATAATGTGGTCCTGAAAAGGACCGTTTTTGTGGCCCTAAAAGGGCCTGGGGGGAGGGTGGGGTGCCTACCGTGGAGTAATACCCAACGATATTAACACCGACCTAGGTGCAGCCCTTGGTCTTCTCATTGGCGGCACCGCCGTCGTCGCTGGTGGTGTCGGCGTTGCAGGCGGTGCCGAAGGTGCCGCTCCTGGTGCGGTACCCCCGCACTCCTCACACTTGCATATTTTGCCGGGCACGGGACTTAGAAAAAAAAAAAAAAAAAAAAAAAACCTTCCCTACAACTTCCACAAACTCCCGTTCGGCGGCCCTAGCCTCCTAACTCAAGAATTTCAATTTTTTCGTCTAAATTTTTTGTCATTTTTAAGATTTTCCAAATTTTTTTTTCACCATTGTATTCTACTCAAAATTCTAGGTAATTAAAGTGCTTTTATTTTTTCTCTATCTTGAACGGTTCCCGAGCTACAGCGCTTTAAAGAATTCAAATTACTAACTTTCTATAACCCTTTTTTTCAAATTTCATTTTTTCGAATTTTCAAAAATACTACAATATGTAGAAAAAAATTCTCTCTTTAATTTCCCAATACCGTTTTTCTCTAAATCTTCAACTTTAGCGCGTATTCAGCATTTTCAAAAAAAAAAAAAATTATAATTTTTTTTACACCATCGCATTCTCCTCAAAATTTTGGGCTATCGAAGTGCTTTTATTTTTTTTCTATCTTGAACGGTTCCCGAGCTACAGCGCTTTAAAAAATCCAAATTACTAACTTACTATAACCCTTTTCTTAAAATTTCATCTTTCCGAATTTTGAAAAGTACTACCATATGTAGAAAAAAATTCTCTTTCTAATTTCCTAATATCATTTTGCTCCAAAACTTCAACTTTGGCGCGCATTCACCATTTTTCAATTTTTTTTTGAAAAAAATTTTTTTTACGTTTTTACTATCGAGAAAAATGCTTGCTTATAGTACTCGATTTCCTCTATAATTTTTTCTTATAACTTTTTTCCCTATTCCTAACCGTTACTTTCCTACAAATTTTCTAAATCGTTGTTTTCATATTTTGCCTTAAAAATTTTTTCTTGTGTTATTTAAGCTCTTTTTTCCACTTAATAAACCACCATTTTCTAAATTCCCGTACTCTTTTCTTAAAGAGCGGGCTTTTCCGCCAGCTTTTTTTTTTTTGGTTGGGTTTCAAATAAATATAAAACTACTACTTCACTCATTACAAATTTATTGATTCAAGAACATTATTTTGTGTTACATATAATAGATACATTAAAATATAGATTTATTGGTCACCGAACCGTTTAATACATTATAACTAAAAAATGAGTCGTGAATAACTAATGCGTACACTTTAGTGTCTTTGGGGAATTTATTCTTTCTCGTTTGGAACTCCAATTTTACATCCACTGTCGATGAGTTAATCGCCTCTGGTTGATGACTGCAAATGATAATTAAAGCGGGGTTTTTCATATATTCCGCGAACGTTATCATCGGATCGTTTATTTCGCGCCCGTAGAAGCTGCTCTGGAAGTTTTCGTAATTGTAATAGGCTGCTGCGTACAGTTTCTTGGCGAAATCTAAATTCCATCTTTCGTATGGATAAACGGTTGAATTCAGATACAGTCTAATGTCGCATACGTCGGCGTGGGTAAACTGGGTTGCGTTTTTTTCTTTCTTGTCGCAATTATTGCTGTCTTGAAACCCGACGATTATATAGCGCGGTCTTTCCAGACTTGTACTCGTTCTCAAGGCCCACACGTCGGAAGATGTTTGCCTTAAAGCTGGTAATTCGTACAGATCCCATTTACGACATGCCATTTGAATACTGGCATTGTTTCCTCCTTTATTAATGCGAGACAGTATTTTCAATTTTTGCTTGTCGTCTGGAATGATGTGACGAATTTTCCATTCGATTTTGTCGATACTAATTTCTGCCTCTACTTCGCCGACGTAACAATTGGTAAAAGTGCGAGCTATAATCATAATAAGCTCTTGTTTTACGTTGAAAACACCTTTTGCGTAATCTTCGGCGAATTCCATAAGATATTTTAAGGGTAATTTCCCGGAGAATACGTTACTTGCCGTGTCTACGATATCTTGGTTTGCTTCGTCGAGACCCCATCCGCACGTCATGAGAGATCTTTGTTGCAAACTTCCGAATGAAACCATGGTTTTTAATGTCGTCGTAACTCCAGGTTTACGAACCACGGCGACCTGCTCACCTCCCATCTCGTAGCGAATTTCATCGAACAAAAATGCGAGGGCATTATTTGATAAAAAACATCTTTTCGTTGCGTCTATGGGTTTAAATTTTCCTTCGATATATATGTAACTTTCGGCGATATCCAGTATAATATCTTGAAAATTAATGGGGATACGGACTTCATCCGAATTGTTGAATGATGGAGATCCGTATGGTTTATACGTATGCTCTTCTAGACTAATAATGGAATTGTCCAAGATGGGCTCGGAGAAAACCTCTATTTTATCGCTGGTGGTGGAAATCATTTTCGCACTTTAAGACCGATTGATTTTAAAAATTTATAGTCTTCGGCAGATAACTGTTGAGATGTTTGTGATCTAACGTCTGGACGACGACTAACCTTGACGTTAACTCTTCTTTTACTTTTATTATGTTTCGGCGGTTCCCCCATCTTAGTCGACAGCACACACAATTGACGATTGAAGCAAAAACCCATTTCTATGAAAGTTTCTTCAGTTCCAATTTCACGATTATTTTCTCGCCTTGAAAATTGATTAGATCACCGCTATCGTCCAAGATGCGAAGAGTAATGTTGTCGATAAACTGACGTCCTGCCGGCATTAACGGCATATAAATATTATTTTGTGGTTCTTTACTGATTTTGTAACCGGGCTCCACGTCGATATCGAATTCGAACAAGGTATGACCTTCCACCGAATTCATATATGCTCCGGAAATTATATTACAATCTACGCGTATGATGCGTACTTTCATTATTTCCACCATCTCGGTTGATTCGTGCTTTTTGTCTCTTTTTAACACTGTATGATTAAATCCTAACATTTTACCGATACTCGCCTCTCCCCGGAAATCTATAGTATATTGGGATTTCAGTTCACATTTCAGCGTATTATTATTAGCGACCAAGTAAAAGATTCCATCGTTCTTTTCTTCAGTTGAAATCCTCAAAGCCTCCAACATAGCTTTACCTATCTCATCTATTTCATAGGCCCCAGGTGGAATCTGCAATTGTATCGGCTCGGTGGTGTAACCCTCCTTCATGTAGGCAAACTTATGTTGCTTTCGTCCACATTAAAAATTGAATTGTATGTGTAAAATCCCAGCAATGCCAGACCATATTTGTTTTCTCTATTTAATTCGACTGGTGGATAAAAATCGGCGCTTAAGACGCTCGAGTGTCCTGTTAGTGTGAACGTATAAGACATGACTAACCATTAAAACATCACACATCTCGGTTTTATTCTTAGCGGCAACATTTAAAAAGATTCATCTTCACACCTTTTCTCACTGCATTAGATAGTGATGTTTTTATGCTATTTTCTGCTTTTATGCGCACATCGCTGATTTTGCAATAACAACAAAATATTTTTCTAGCCGTAAGATCCTCATCAGCCGTAACCTCGTTTAAATTGCTGCTGCTGCTGCTGAAATAATGTTTGCAACCGCACTGATATTTTAATATATCGATATCGCTTTTAAGGTGCTCGGGCAACTTTTCCCAAACGAATGGAATTTCATTTGGGGCTAATGCAATCATTACTTCCTTGGGCATGTTTTCTAACTGTTTCACGGTCATTTTCCTTAATCCACCGGCTAGATGAAATGCTTTCAGTGATTGCAACATTTTAGTATAGTTATTGCGATCCATTTGCGGTGTTAATGGTGACGATAATGATGATGACATCTTTTACGCTGATGATTCGACAAGAAACTTTAAGCACAAATGTCCACACCAGACTGTTCCAAAATCCTGCTGACGATCGTATGTATAGTAAATAATTTTTGATGGTTCCGATCCCGTTTGTAGATATCGTACCAATTCGATCGGTGGGGGTAAATCACCGAAGCTGTCATAATATGTTACTTTAGAATTATTTTTTCTATAAGCTACCCAATGAGTCCCTGCACCACGCGTACTATCCAAATTCACTATTGCTGCTTCGTAACGTCGAGGACCTTGTCTAGGTAATAAATCCCTCATATAAACGCCTCGAAAGTGTCCTATTCTTTTCTTTTTGGCATATTTTTCTATATCGATGTTAGATAGTGGTCTTCGAGGTAGGGATTCAATTAGTTTTTTGATCTACGATTTAAAAATAATCCCATACCTTTACGATATGGCTTTAGAAACAAACCATTTCCTTTCGATTTTAAATACAGGCCGGCACCGGTTTTATCTTCGCTGCTTTTTTTTACTGCTTTTATGGCGCGCACAATTCCCGCTGCCCCACCGGCTAATGAACCCAAAGCTGATAACCCGGCAAAAATTGGTATTAATGGTAATATTCCACCAGTTTTAGGAATCGGTATTATTCTCGGTGTACGAACCTTCCTTTTGCCACCTGCCGCTTTTACCGATCTACGTGCTGCCGACAGAGCTATTTTAGATGCATTCATGACATTTTTTTCCAACACATTTTTACTTCCGGCTTTTAATAATTCCCTTTGAACTGCTTGTCGAATAGCTGTTCCGAAACTGGCTTTCCGAACATGTCGATTTTTATTAACACCTTTCCTTTTTGTATGACGCGTGCCTTTACTAGATGTTTTTTTTGTTGATAATGATGATGGTACACCCATACCAAAACGTTGTTTTCCTTTCATAATGTTTGTAACTAACCAAGCTGCTATTTTTTCACCTAAACTGGAATCTTTCGATTTTACTCTATTCCAAGCACTTTGTTCGAGCTCGTAATCCGCTCGATGTCTCGCACTTATGTTGTCTTTATTATGTAAATAGGCTAAATCGTGTTTTTTGCATGCGGCATCCAAAGGATTAATGCCTGGATCACCTCTTGTTACACGTTTTATTACTTTTGTTCCGGGTCCGCAATATTGATAACCAGGAATGTGTACCTCGAATGGTAATTTATTTATTAACGAATTCACAATACCGTATCCAGTTTTGTTGGAAACGTGAGACCGTCCACTTCGTTTGACGCTCGGCATCTGAATGACAGTTTTTGTGAAAAATTGCCTATAAAATATCAAATTTTCCTAAGATGCGCGTTATCGATCTTAAACAAAAACTTCCTATTGACAATCTCGATGAAAAAGTCGGACTTGGATTTGAAAAGAAGATAATGAAGAGACACGGTCCTCTACTTCCTTCCTCTATTCGCGGCCTGTTAATTGGTCCATCCAATTGTGGAAAAACTAATGTCATGATTTCGCTGCTTACACACCCCCTTGGGCTACGTTTCGAAAATGTCTATATTTACTCGAAATCTCTGTATCAACCGAAATATGAGTATTTAAGGAAAATTTTAGCGCCCATCAAAGGTTTAGGCTACTATGCCTTTAGTGATTCCAGTAATATTGTGGAACCGTCCGATGCAAAACCAAACTCTATATTTATCTTTGATGATGTTATATGTGAAAAACAAGATGTTATAAGATCGTACTTTAGCATGGGACGTCATAAAAATATCGACTCCTTTTACCTAGCGCAAACATATTCGCGAGTGCCTAAACAGCTTGTGCGAGACAACGCCAATTTTATTATTATGTTTAAACAAGATGAGTTGAATATGAAACACATATTTTCCGACCACGTTTCACCGGATCTAACTTTTACTCAATTTCAAGAAATGTGCTCAAAATGTTGGGATAATAAGTATGGATTTTTAGTAATTGATAAAGACAGTGATGTGAAATCGGGAAGATACCGCAAAGGATTTGATAGCTATATATTACTGTAATAATAAGAGAAAACGCTCATTTGATTGTTGAAACGTCCTTTGTTAACATCATGAATAACGCGATCGACTTAAAACGTAAACTAGTGGAAGCTACCAATGCCGTCAGAAAAAAATTTAAACAAATTAAAGCGGCTAAAGAGTTTAATGTTGTGGAATTGGAAAAGTTTTACGAACCCATTTCTAAGCCGTTGACAACTATATCTGATGTGGTTAAGCAACGTCAGCAGCAGCAGCAACAACAACATCAACAACAACAACAACAGCAACAACATTATCCAGCTACAAAGTCACATAGTCTCAGTACATCAGTGCAGTCGACTCAAATATCAGGTTTTCCCCAACCTACACATTCCTTTCAAACCTCCACACCTATTCAGCAGCAGCAGCAGCATCGCATTTCAAAAGAAGATATTAGCCAATCGGTGTTTGATACACCCTCGACATCAACTAATACATCTCTCGCATCCGCTGACACCACAACTTCCGATACTTTAAACGCACACCTGAAAGGATTACGTTCGAAACCATCTCTATACGATACTGTATATGGTGTACGTTTTGGTTCAAAAATAGATTATAGCAAAAATTTTATTGGTAATTTAGAGGTGCGTTTTCGAAATGGAAATATTGTCTTATACAAAAAAGGGAAAAATATTGCAGAATATGGTGGATCACCGGCACTTTATGATTTGTTATTTCTTAAAACACCCCCAAGTGTAGGCAAGGAACAACAACAATTAAGTGATAATGTACTTTCAACGTACAAGGAAATTTTGGAATCAACGAATGCTGTCTACAACAATTTTAAAAAAAAGTGATGGTTTACGGGAGACCAGATGGAACAAATATTTACGAATTATTAAACCTCTGATAATGGGCACAAAATTAGGTGGTACTATTACAAGAAAAAATCTCTCGGAAAAACTACAGTTACCCGCAAAAAAGAAATTATCTTCGAAAAAATTTCAATATGTCTACTGGAACAAAGCTAAAGAGTTGGTGTATCGTTTACGTTTGTTGTGGAGTTCCAAAATGGCCGGTCACACTGGACACGAAAATGAAATTATGTCAATCATAGAGGAATTACGAGAAGAAGATATAATATATTAAGCTCAATATTTAATGATATTATTCAGTTCTTCCTTCGATCTGAAACCTTTAGTATTACTAATAATATGGAGCCCAGTCTAGAAAAAATCAAGATTGTTAATGAACTACATAGAACGGCTAGAAAAAATTTTGTAAGACGGCGCACGATAATAAAAGGATACAGAGATTTGTGGCAAATTGATTTGGCTGAAATGCAACAGTATGCTGATGAAAACGATGGTTATCGTTATATTTTGGTCTGTATAAATTGTTACTCGAAATTTGTCTATACCAAAGCCATAAAAAACAAGACTGGTATAGAAGTTACTAATGCGATGAAAAGCATCATTGAAGAGGCATCATATACACCAACAAATCTGCAAAGTGATCAAGGAAAGGAGTTCTATAATACAAACTTTCAAGCCCTGATGAAAAAATATAATATAAATCATTATTCCACTTACAGCACAAAGAAAGCTGCAATTGTTGAGCGAGTCATAAGGACTTTAAAAAATAATTTATATAAACAATTTTCGACAAGAAGATCTTACAAATGGATACATATATTATCGGCAGTAACAAAAACCTATAACCATTCGAAACATCGCACCATTGGAATGAAGCCTGCAGACGTGCAAGAAAAAACACATATTAAAGCATATGATTATTTAAAAATTGTACCTAAAAAATTTAAGTTTTCCATGGGTGACATTGTGCGTATTAGCAAGTACAAAAGCTTATTCGAGAAAGGATATACGCCCTCTTGGTCAACCGAATTGTTTAAAGTTGTAAAAGTTAACGTTACAAATCCACCTACTTACTTGTTGGAATCGTTAGAAGGTCAGCCTATAAGAGGGTGTTTTTACGAATCAGAACTACAAAAAACAAGCAGTCCTGACGTTTATCTAGTAGAAAAGGTCCTTAGACAACGCAAGAAAAATCACATCGAACAATTATTTGCCAAATGGCTAGGATTTCCCAACCACTTCAACTCTTGGATAGATAAAGCTAATATTGTTTAAATAACATATTGTATGACTATATTTTTTATTTAAAATGTGAAATAAATAAACAATATATTGTAAAATAAAGTTTTTTATTTCAATCTTCATTATTAAAAACAATGACAATAAAACATCATACACATAAATAACATTTCAATATTCTTGGAGGGAAGGTCCAATTCACCGACGACTACGACGTTATCTTCAAGGCTATGCCACTTGGAGTGCGTTCTCCTATTCTTTAACCTGCTTTTTTTAGATTTTTTTTGAAGTCGAGTCGTACGACAGTGCGCTTAATGAGTCATTTAAAGGCTGATGATAGAGTATTTTCTGCATAACTTCAATTTTTGTTTTAAGCTCACTATTATTTTTGTATATCATGGGGAGGACATCCTTGTTAAATATGTCACATATTACAACTGCAAAATTGTAAAACTTTCTATTAACAAAGTGTTTTGTCACAGCATCGTCATCATCTTTAGGTTCGCCTAAGTTGGTTATGATTTTTCCACCCATATCATACTGCCCATCCGCTGTAAGTTTAAAACCAATCCCTTGTGGCCCAGATAATATATGATATTTTTCATTATATTTCTGACTACCAAATTTATCAATTGTGTTGTTTCCTCGACTCATTTTCAATCTTTACTAAACTATTTTATTTTTATTTGCCCTACTTATATTAAATATTTCAGCTGAGAAAAAGAAACACTGACTATGATCTACTGGGTTGGTATGTTTATAAAAGAAATAAAACAAATCTGTGATTGTAACAGATATTTATTTACAGTTATTTAATTGCACAAATACAAAAATTATAAAAAATTAATTTTCCATGTCTTCGTTTTCGTTGCTCAAAATTCTATCCCATCCGACACTATTTCGATCGTCAACGTCTTGGGCTGTTGCTGTTGCAGAAACCAATTCATATTTTGCAGCAAGCTCACCTGGTAAATGTGGAATATTGACGAGGTATTCTTTTAATTCTTCTTCAACCATTTCAGCACAAAATGTATCCATGTCTATGGAACCATATAAAAATTTGTCGCACAAGTGTGCCCCAGCCATAAAATTGATTGTATCCCTGATCTCGTTCTTATATTGATCTTTGGTTACATCAATATGCGACCAATCATTTACGCTATCTAACATATCGTGAGCCCTATTTCTTAATTCTCTCCCCAACCAAAATATGTATCTATCTACACATTCGTTTGCGGTCGTCGTCGTCGTCGTCGCATCAGCAGACATCTTTAACAGAAATAATGAACACGCGTAAGTATTCTGACATGTGCAACTATATTTTAAATTTAATTACATCCTTTTTTTCAAACAATTTACATACAATTTACTCCAATGAGCCAAAACGTAATAATGTTCGAGTATTGTTTCCAAAAACTCTAGTGCCCTGCCCCAAATAAGTTAGAGTGTATTTATCTTTAGTTTTACTCATAATATCTACAATATCGTCAGATAGTGTTTCGGCCACACGTTTTGGTAAAAAAGCCTCAAATGTGCTATTATCACCATCATCGTGTAAAGCCACTAAAAGAGTTTTACCAAATCGTGTAGTCATTGAAACCATCTTTACAATTTTATACACTTTGCCTACAATCATTTCGGTAACCTTTTTTCTCTCTAAAACCTCGAAATCTTTGCTAAACATTTCATTAATTTCATCTAGAGTTTCTTTTGCAATACTCATTATTGAAAAAAATGGTATATAAATCCAAAAATTACCGTGAATATAAAAGCACTTTCAGAACACTACACGAACACAATATTTGATGTTTATGCCACTGATATCTGCGACTGTTTGAAGTCACTTCTTTTCCCACGAACCTTTATAGCGAGGTTTCAAGGTCGAATTGTAACAATGGTGGGGGTAGCTTAACGATAGAAATAGTGGGAGGAGTATTCAAGGTCAAATGACGTCACACATTTAAATTGGTGTAAGGATAACTTCAAGGACAAAATATAATGAAACAAATAACTACATTTTATGTACTTTATTCATTGCCATTCTTCTATGCGTTTAACATTATCACCTAAACCTAATTTCCTTAATTTGTTCAATAATAATTGTTTGTTTTTATATCTAAGAAAATTCTTACAAACTATACTAGCTAAAAGACACACTTCGGCATGGTCCATATACTTAAAAAATACACTAAAGTCCTGAGCCTCCGAATCTTGCATTTCATATGCGTAAAATTCCGAACAGGCTGCAGAAATTAGAAATTCCTCGAACATTTCTCGCACTAAACTTTCCATATTAACTACTACTACGTTAAACTTAAGTCCTACACTCTAATTTCATCTAACACAACCGGATCTGCAATGAACCTAATCAGTTTTTCCAAACACTCACTAAACCCCAACTTTTTTATCTCACGAACAAAGTCTTGTAAATTTATTGTTTTGCTGCAATATTTACGACATGCATTCGCAGCCTTTTCATATTCATAAGCCAAATCACAATAGCGCGACGCCCATTCTGCTCGACTTTTCATTGCATCATTGAAATAATTATTAGCCGTTTCAGTGAACTCATCGCCCAATTTTTTTACTGTCTCTTGCAAAGCACTATTCATATTATTCACTCATTTTTACATTCACGACACTTTTTTATTGCTGGTGGTGGCCCATCTATATAATGACGATATATTTGTTCATAGTGAATGTAACAGGGTAAGCTTAACTGTAGTTCCTTGTTACACCGATATGACGCTGGCAGCTTATCCCAAATTTGCCGTAAACTCAGCGTATCAACGCAAGTTTTTAAATATTCGAGAGGAAAAAATGCTAGATCCTTCTCTTCAAAATCACACAAACTTTTTAAATTACTCTGATATAAACAAATTACTCTGCCGACTTGCTCTATAATTTTTTCTTTAGATAGTTCCGTATCTGACATTTCACACTGAATGAATGCAAGTAGACTCACACAATTTATAGAACAATTTGCAAGGTCAAAATCATTTCAAGATCATCCCACACTATTACAATGCACAAATAACTACTTCAAGGTCACACACCCAAGATGACCTTCAACAAAGTCAAGGTCAAGGTCACACACACAACCTTGAACACAAGGCCAAGGCCAAAGCACACGTGCACTTTCAAAGTCAATGACAAGGACATGTGGGCGGGGCCAAAGAGGGGTGAAGCAAGGTCAAGGTCAAGGTCGAGGAGTGGGGGGATTGAGAGAATCGGGTTATGTTCACTACTACCTACTGGTTTAAGGAAGTGAGCCACTTAGAACGACAAAACAAATTACAATGTAACAAATAGGCTTTGATCGGCGTCCAAATCTCAGCAATGCTTAATGTTGCCAACAGGCCATGGCGAGTCAATTTCTAGCTTAAATTTGATTTAAATGCAGTCATCTAACCTCTGCCATAATTGAGAGTAATGAAATATAGATTGGTCAATATGGACCGCCATGAATCCACATCGAAGTAAAAGTAGGATCCTTAGATACCGCTCTGGTACTGCAATAATAATAAATTAATACAAATATTAACGCAAGAATTTGATACAGCAGAATTCACGTGTCAACAGGCAACAGAAGATGCTGATACCATCATAATAAATATAGTAATTGAAGTCGCCGCAAATGATGAAACTGTGATAGTTGTTGGACAAGAAAGTGATCTGCTTGTGCATTTAAATGAATTGAAAGATTAAAATTTTGGAATATTATTTCACCATCTACACTTCTGGTTCATCATAACGAAAATATTTGGCTTTTCTGCATTATTTCACTGGCTGCGTCACTACCTCAGGCAGCAAAATAACGATTTGGCTGTCTTGGCTGACATCTTTTACAAAAAAGATGCAGTCAAAGAATTTATATGATAATTTAAACGTAGTTGAACCATGTAACTAATTTATAATTTTTTTTTGCTCATTGTTTGTAGTAAAAAAAGATGTTAAAAAATTATAATAATTTTAATAAATAATACCAAATTATTGGCAATAATCGTAAAACGCATGTCGAAAAAAAGCCTTTTTTTCGGTTTTTTAGATTTTTCGGCAATTTGTTCCATTGTTCTATATACATTTTTATCAATTTATTGAAAGTAGAAATTAAAAACACAAAGAATGAGCCTAGTACGAATTCTGTTGGACAATTAACTTTAAAAGGAAATGCGATTGAAAATTTCGCTTTTTTTTATTAAAGTTAAATAAAACCGCAACGGTTTAATATTTTTGCATAAAGCAAATACAGCGAACTTAAGGCATCAAAAGGTACATTTATTTTAAGATTGAGCTTAATAGAATCATTTTTGTGGAAGTAAAAAACAAAAAACCAAAAAAAAAATTTTTTGAGAAATTTTTGAGCTAGGGTAAAAATATTTTCTACAAGAGTTATAGACCTTTTTATTGTCTACAACTTTTGTATCTAACTTTTTTCAATAAGATGCCTAGTTTAGCCGCAAATCGTAAAAAACTTTTTTACCCCTAGAAATCGCCCCCATTTCAGCCCAGTGGATCGCCAGTAGTTCGAATTATTTTTCCTTCATAAGTTATGATATTACCTTACAATATTCAGTTTGCTGTAACGAATTATTTTTCCAAACATTTTTTTTGACTGGTGTATTATCACTTTTACTATTAAATCGACGAGACCGCGGTTTCGTGACACTGTTACATTCTCAAACGCAATGCCTTAAAAACTACGAGTTATATTATTTTATAGGGCTTTTTTAGTTCGCACATTTTTTATTACTATCTAGGTACTAAAGGCAGATCGAACAGCGAAGAATTTCGTAGGTCTCTTTGATCATCAAGAAAATTAATTATACTGGTTTTATTGCTATGGCCTCTAAGATATTAAGTTACTGTTGGGTACGGTATGCAAAATTTGAACATTGTTAACATCTGGGGAATTGTGGCCTGTTTTTATGAAACGGTTAGCAAAATTTGAATTATGTCTTTTTAATAAAAATGCCCTTTTGTGTTCTTTAAATCCTGCATGGAAGTTTCTTCCCGTTTGTCCGATGTAAGAACTATTGCAATCCGAACAATTTAGTCTATAAACTTTTGACTTTTGTAGAGAGAAAACTTTGTCTTTGACATTAAATATGTGTGATAGTTTTGTGACGACTTGAATGCTATTTTTAAGTTTGGTTTTTTAAGGCAGAATAGCTAACCTGAAATAGATTCAAAATACATAACGATGATGTATTTAGTGTTATTTTTATTTATGTTGGGTAGGTATTTTCGCTTAAGTGCAGTTTGTTTTTGTTTTTTTTTATTTATTAAATTGTTAATTTGCAGTTTAATATAACCATTGTTTAATGCTATTTGTTTTATTACAATAAATTCCTTTTTCTTATCTGCGCCTGTTGAAGGGATAGTATGTATCATAAAAATGTATGCTGCGACTATTCCATAATGGATAAAATGTATACAAATATGATAAAATTCTGGGTATAAATGCGATACGATAGGATTAAATTTATTTGTCGCGGATTTGTCGCGTCTCTTTTGTCTTTGAAAGATGGGCGCTCGGACTTATAGTGTTACATTTATAAAAAATTATAAATACTTGTGTATTTACTTATTATTTCTTAAGATATAAATAGTATTGCACATGGTTTCATTTAGAGTGACCGCGAATGAACACTAGTTTTCGAGTACGCGAAAAGCAAAGTTATTTCTGCCATAAATAATATAGTACGTATAGTATGTATATATTTATATATATATATATATATATATATATATATATATATATATATATATATATATATATATATATATATACGACAAGTAAATTTTTCTTACAAACCCACCTACTTCACTAATATTTTATATATGCTTTAAGCCTTCCCTCAGTGTTCCGATTGCACAAAATTCTATATTTTTTAAGCCCCAGGGGGCAGAAAAGGAGGCGAATAGGTGCTAAAATTGTTTTTCGATTCTCTCGGCACCTGTTAAAGGTACGGCAGAAATGAACTACCACCGTAGAGGATACTCAAGTACTATAACTTTGCTTTTTGTAACTTTTGTAGTAACTGCAACAGTTTTCAACTGAGGGGTAAGGCCAACTTCTTCGGAAGAAATTTTTTTTTATTGAAATCGCTCATTGGTAACGTATTTTTTTTTATTTTCATGAAGTAATAATGGCTATAGTCAAAGATTATTATAGCAAGAGCATTAGCTATAGTTTACTGTCATTGTAGTGCAGTATATTTATCGCGCATTATGTCAGAATAAAGATTTAAAATATACTAATTCTAGAACTTTTGTGTATTTTAATCTGTCATAACACACTACCTTGTGATACTGCCTGATACTCGTAATTCTCTTTGGGGATTACATAAAATATTGGATTGTAATGTAATAGTAACACAGGTTTATATTCAAGCGTCAAAAATATGAAGACAAGCTGAATTTAAGTAAAAAAATTTACGAGAATATTGAATATTTCGCAGATATTTTCAAACTTGCAAGCTTTTATCAGAATTTTAAAGTACTAGAACCCTTGACATATAATAAAAACATTACATATATGCATAAAATATTAAAAGACACGTTGGAAATGAGTGATTTCAATAAAAAAATCTTGCTCCGAAAATGCTTACTTCACTGTCCAATCGACAACCACTGCAGTCACAACAAAAATCATAAGAAGCAAAGTTGTAGAAAAGAAAAAAAGTAACAAAAATATTTGCACCTGTTTGGTTTATGACTGAACAAGTGCAGTACAGTGGGGCAAAAATTGCAGCTAGCACATTTAATGATGACATTGCAACTAATATGAACCTTAGAATTAAACCAAACGCGTTGCAATATCATCAATTGGATTCTCAGCGAGTATCTATGGCCAACCTGAGAACCCAACAAAAGACTAGAGAGATCAGGACATTGAAAGGAGTTGTTCAAAAGGAGTCAGGGGATATGGCGATATCAACAGCATCTTAATGTATCCCACAGTAAAAGTAATTTTAAAAAATATTTGGTTTTAAAACGATTACGCAGAACTTTTTTTCATTGACGGTTTTCTCTAAACTTCGTTTTTCAAATTGGTGGACAAGGTATTTCAAGATATTCTGAATTGATTTCGATGAATTTAAATGTACCATACGATTTTGAAATGACAGGCCACGTTCATTTTTTATAAATTTTTAAAACTCAAAATTCCCATAAAAATAAGATTTTTTCTTCAAACAGCTGTTATTGCTTTATTTTTGCTCCTCTAAAACCTCAATTTTGGAGCAGATATATAGATGATATGTTCGTAATTTGGCCGCATGGCGCAGAAAACTTCCATAATTTCCTGGATCATCTAAATCAGCAACACCCTAGCATAAAATTCACTATGGCAACTGAATCAGATGGTGCCCTTCCTTTTCTTGATGTACTAGTATGAAGGAAAGAGAGTGGCAAATTAGGACATCCTGTGTACAATAAACTAATACATACAAATAGATATCTCAATGCAACGTCACACCATCATCCTTCTCAAAAACAATCAGCCATAAACTCTTTGGTACATAGAGCAGTTTCAATATCTGACGAACAATCACTGAAATCAGAAACAGAAAAACTGACTAATACTTTGAGAGGCAACGGATATTGCGCTGGAGATATAAGATGTTCTACTAATAAATGTAAAAACCCAACTCCTCAACAAAGTGTCATAAATGAACCTCCTATGAACAGCGTCGGCTTACCTTACATACACGGAACCACCGACAAGATTGCCACATTGCTCCGAAAATCAAACACAATAATATTCAAATAATATTAATAGAGATGCAGGGTACAGCCTACATAACACGTGGAAATGGATTTTAACGCTAGATTACGGTTCGCTGAGCACTAGTCGGTTATAAACACCGGGCTGTTGCTCCTCTATAGTCATTTAGTGTTCTAAAAAAATCCCTGAAGATACCTAGTACGATCCTAGGCGAAACGTCGGGTAATAATTCCAATTTGACACGGTCTAAATCCACGAACCTTGATTTTCAGCTGTTATTTCAACAAAGTAAAAATTAAAATTTTTTTCCCTATAATACGTCTTAACTGTTAGCTTTCAAAATAAGAATTTTTTTGATTCTTCGGACGAGATTTTCAAAAAAAAAGTTACTTAATTGCTTATATCTGCACCACAATATTTATTTTTAACCGACTTCTAAAAGAAGGAGGTACTCAATTCGTCGACTATTTATGTTTTTTTTATGTGTCTACGCCGATTACTCCGAAACGGCGGCACCGATTTAAATGAAATTTTTTACGTTATGTAAAAGAAGTTGTTGCGGCGGCCAAAAAAAATAATTTTATCCGATTTTCTCCAAAATTAATATGTGGGAATTGTCGTACACAACAAATCCGAAATTATTTTTATAAAGTTGGGTATGGCGGATCCAATATGGCGGACAAAAAAATTTAATTTCGTCCGATTTTCTCCAAAATTGGTATAGGGGAGTTTTCGGGGTCGCACATCACGAATCCAAAATATTATTAAAAATTTAATATGGCGGATCGAATATGGCGGACAAAAAAATCAATTTTGTCTGATTTTCTCCAAAATTGGTACGGGGCAGTTTTTGGGGCCGCACATAACGAATCTAAAATTATTTTTAAAAAATTCAATAAGGCAAATTCAATATGGCGGACGAAAAAAATCAATTTTGTCCGTTTTTTTTTTAAATTGATATGGGGGAGTTTTTGGGATCGCACATTACGAATCTAAAATTATTTTAAAAAATTAAATATGGCGGGTCTAAGATGGCGGATTAAAGATTCTACATCTCTCGATTTTGTCTAAAATTGCGAATTTAAAATATTTTCTGAAAAACTCAATCTGTCGGATTCAATATGGCGTCCTAAAAATTTTACATTTTTTGATTTTCTCCAAAACTGATATAGAGGTCTTTAGGGTGCAAATTATGAATCTAAAAGTATTTTTTCAAGATTCAATATTTCGAATCCAATATAGGGGACTAAAAATTTCATTTTTTTTGATTTTGTTCAAAGGTGGGACTGGATCATTTTTAAGGATGTAAATAGCGAATATAAAATTATTTTAAGAAAATCCAATATGTCAGATGAAACATGAAATTTTAAATTTCCGCGGAGCTTTGAAGGGTTTAGATTTAGATTAAATTAAGACGTTAAAATTACTTTTTTGAAATTCAATATGGCGGATTCAATATGGTGGGTTAAAAATTTTACCTTATTCACATTTTTTCAGATTTGGTATTATGTGGTTTACGTTTCAAGTTCTTTAAATATCGATACTGGAAGGCTTTGGGGCCTATGTTACCAATCTAAAATTAACTTAAAATTTAAGATAATGGATTTACTTTGACAGACTAATTATTTGTTTGACATAAATTCACTGGTATTTGGAGAACTCTAAGGATTAAAGAATTTTTAGTGGTTTATTTTAGGGTGATTTACGACTGTGAATAAATTGGCTACTTTTTTGCCATCTTGGAGTCATTACGAGGTACACCAATTTCGATTATTACTTAGTTCAAATAATTTGTAGATATAATGAATAATGAATTCAAAACTAAAAATCGAAAAATAAAATTTTTGTAAAAAAAAATGAACCGACTTCTAAAAGTCCGTTACAAAATAAAAAATAACTATATCGTGGATAAACTCTGTGTCCGAAAAATGGCGACCGCGCTGTTTCGTCCTAGTCCTAAACTCATCAAGACATTGCATTCGGTACAACTCATCATTTCGCATTTGTGTCCTATAGACAGATTTCACGGTTGAAAAATAGCAAATAAGACACAGTAGCGATGTCTAAATAGCTCACTCAATAACACAATAACAACACAAACCAACAATGTTGTATAAAACCCCATGTTGTGGCGCAACGATAAAAAAAGGAATATATCAAAACTCTACACACGAAACGTGCAACTCTAAGGATAGAGGTCGCATTATCGGCAACCACACCAACTATGAATTCCATAATTTTAGTAAAGGGTCGCACCAACGATCTCTCTAAGAGAGCTGTTGCGTGTTTTTTAAGTCAACGAATATGAAAAAGAGAGAAGTTACAATTCGTATAATTTTAAGATAATATAGGAAATTCTCAGCTATGCGGACAAAGACCGTTAATAAATATTACTCTCATGTTAAAATGTGCGGAGAAATCCAAAATCATGGAGAACCTACGGTCCGAAAGTATGGAATTTAAGGAACCTATTTTAAAATGATTAAAAATAAACTTAACAATTTATCCATATGGGTAGTGACTTGACAATTAAAAATTTTTAAACGGCTCTTTCGCATCGCGAGTTCTTTATTTACTAGTTTTCTATCGATTTCGCACCCCAAACCATGCATCCTGAGGCACTAAAGAATATCTAATTCCAATAGAACTTGTCATGTTTTCAACAGTACATACATAAACCATAGTGCTATATCAAAACACAATGGTTCCAAAAAAAAAAACAAAAAATAAAGTAGAAGAGCGGAAGGTTGATGAGTAAATAGAGCAAAATTTTTATATAAGCACACTAAGCTAGTCACTTTTCTTTAATCTCCGTTTTATTAGAGCTCTCAAATAACGGATATTCTTGTTTCAATACCATTGGAAGATTACTTACCTAAGGCGATTTTTTCCACTTAATAATAATGTCTGCAAATTCAAGTCTTTTTTTATTTAAAGTTAGTTATTTTTTACCTAAAATTAATTTTTTTTAATACGTAAGGATAAGTATTTTTATATGCATTATAAAAGTTATAAGTACAAAATATGCAATTTTATATTTGAATGGATTTCTACATAAAACTATAAATACTAAATAGATTTTTCAAATATAAAAATACATAAAGTCTCGCGTGAAAGAGAACAATATAGCAATTTGAGTTTTTTGAGTGAAGCACGGAAATATATTTCATACAAACAGGACACGACCGTACGGATTTATCAATAAAACAGAAGTTTGGCAAGAAGTATATTGACACAAAGTTAAATCGTGCGACAAAAATACCAGAAATGTAGGTGACACAGAAAACATATATTTATATTACGTTCAATATTCTGAGATAATATTATTTCCATTTATATTAAATATATTTTTATATGTGCCTAAAATAAAACATTTTTAGTTAAAAATGAAATTATCATTATTATTAACAAGATTTAAATATAGAGATAGTAATATCTTTATGTATCCTATTTCACCAACTTATTACTTATATTCTATGAGGTTCTTCGCTTTAGTTAATATAATGTAAACTAACCACATTAATTAGCTCTACTACTTTTAAAAAATCCATGTAGAAACTCTAAAAACAACTCTAGAGGTGAAACTACGATTAACAACACAGGTTTTCTCTGCTGTTAGGAAGTTTTCGTGAGCTTATGGTAGTTGATGGGCCAATCGAGTTTGAATATATTTTCTTAAAATTTCGGGACTTCATTGTTGTTCGTGAAACGGCGATTTACCAATAAGTTTATCCATATCATTTTCGACACAATGAATTCAAAAACTGGAACATTTAGCAGGCGAACAACAATAAAAATGTACATAGCAACGGGCTCGTAATGATAAATACTATCAAAACTTTTGCTACAGCCGAACATTACACTAACGCACAAGAGACCGATATGATACTAATTTATGGCTATTGCCAAGGAAATGGTCGGGAATCGATGAGACTACATAGCAAAATATCTTCAAATAAGCGTGTACCAAACCACCGCTTTTGAGAAGCGTCGTCAAGAAACCCGTAGTTGTGCTTCTGCAAACATTGACTACACGATGCAACAAATTTTAGTTTATTTGTAGTATCTTGTATGAAAACTGCATCTTTTTCGCTCATTCTGCGGCACTTTACACAAAAATGACAGTGAAATCAAAAACTTAGTGGAAATTTTCAAAAACAAGTTTTTTAGTAACAATACAAATATACTATATATTCTTGCGGTCACATTGTTAGTATATAGGAGAAATGAGATCACGTATCTCTAAAACTTGAACTAATATTAAAAAGATAAGTTTAGTTTAGTTTCGGTTTTAGCTCACCAAAAATGGTAAGATTTAGTAGATTTTATTTTAGATACATTTCAGTTGTTGTCCAGTGTTATGGACTACGAAAGATTGAGGAAGGAATTTTAAAACCAGTTAAAGAAAATCCAAGTCTGAGCACCAGATGCTTAGGTCTGGCACTTAAAGTTACTTAAGATACTGTAAAAACAACTTTAGGAGAGCAGTAATTGCATCAATTTCACCTCTAGACAGTACAATAGCTTTTACCTCTCAACATTGAAATGAGGCTAGGCTTCTGTCGATTCATTAATGAACGGAGAGCACCTGATGTGAAAATTCATAAAAAAAATTTTTAATGAAAAGTGTCGCTTTACAGATATATGACAAGTTTACGCAATACGCATGTTTATGCTGATGAAAACCTGCAAACTATAAAGGTAGCGCATTAATAACGTTAATCCACAATTAACGTATGAGTAGAGATCATTGACAGATTTATTATTGGTTCTATCATCTTACCTCCTCTTTTAAATAATCTAAATTACCTAGAACACTTACAAGGAAGGTACTTGAAGTGTCCGGCTCCGATTTTTAATGAAACTTCAAAATGTTGTAGAGGGTACAAAAATAAGAGACACGTATTTTTTTTATCTTTGGAAATTCCTTTTAACGGGGTGAAAACCGCCTCTAAAGGTCACTCCTAAAAACAGTATTTTTGAAATATCTTAGTTTCTAAGTGAGATATCTTTACAAAACAAAATGAAAATTACTTGTTCGAAATGATGTTAAACTAAGGTATTTTTATTCCCAAGAATGTCATCCCTTAGTTTTTATAAAGGTAAACCATCTATTCGCTCACGTAATTTAATTCCAAAAATAACGAAATTTAATATAATTGTTTGGAAATATTTTTTTCACGAATACCATAAGTAATTTAAGCTGACGTATTTTGGGTTTTCCAAAAATAACTAGTAAAAGAGAGTGAGCCACCCCCAAATACTTTTCTTTCTTAAATCTCAAGTTTTAATCGAGACATCTTTACAAAACAAAATGAAAATTACTTGTTGTTCGAAATGATGTTAAACTATTGTTTTTTCACAGTCAAGAATATCATCCCTTATTTTTGAAAGGAGAAGACAACTATTCGCGCACGTAATTTAATTCTAAAAATTATGAAATTTAATATAAATGTTTGAAAAGATTTTTTCCAAGAATACCATAAGTAAATTAAGTTGACAGGTTTCAAGGTTTCTAAAAATAATAAGTAAAAGAGGGAGAGCCAACCCTAAATACTTTTTTTAAATCTCAAGTTCTAATTGAGA
The DNA here is from genome assembly GCA_034092305.1 of Diaprepes abbreviatus. Taxonomy (NCBI): domain Eukaryota; kingdom Metazoa; phylum Arthropoda; class Insecta; order Coleoptera; family Curculionidae; genus Diaprepes; species Diaprepes abbreviatus. The sequence continues at coordinate 9,836,228 of JASJET010000036.1, read as the reverse complement.
TATCTTTACAAAACAAAATGGAAATTACTTGTTATTTGACATAATGTTGAACTAAGGTATTTCATCCCAAGAACACCATCCCTTATTTTTTATAACGGTAAATCATCTATTCGCGCATGTAATTTAATTCTAAAAATTACGAAATTTAATAAAAGTAATTGAACATATTTTTGTCACGAATACCATAATTAACTCAAGTTGACATCTTTCGGCGTGGTCAAAAATAAACCAGTAAAAGAGGGTGAGTCACCCCCAAATACTTTTTTTCAATATCTCAAGTTCTAATTAAGATAACTCTACAAAACAAGATGAAAATTATTTGTTATTCGAAATGGTATTAAGCTATGGTATTTTCACCTCCAAGGATATCATCCCTTATTTTTTTATTAGGGTAAACCATATATTTTCGCATTTGAAAATATTTTTTACACATACCATAAGTCACTTAAATTGTCGTGTTTCGGGGTATATAAAAATAAACTAGTAAAATAGGGTGAGTCTCCCCCAAATGCTTTTTTACATTTTAAGTTCTAATTGAAATAACTGGAACAAATTGGGAATTATTTGTTATTTGAAATAAATTTCAACTATAATATTTTCATCCTCAAGAATATCATTCGAAAGATGTCATTTCATACACGTAAAATTATTCTTAAAATAGCCAAATTTCAGTTGATATGAACGTTACAGAACTTACTGAAACTTTTTCTTCTAACTAATAAGAAAATATTAGCTTATTTTATTGTTTACGTATTCATGTCTGTTAATTATTATAATTCATGATAAAGAATGATTTCTAATTCTGTAGCGTTCATATAAATTAAAATTTGACAATTTTCAAAATAATAATATATGTATAAAATGATGGTTTAGTTTTATAAAAAATATTAAGTAATAGTTTAACATCATTTGGAATACCAAGTAATTTAATTTTTTTTTGTAGAGATATCTTAATTAAAACTGGAGATATTAAAAAAAAAACATATTTGGATATTGCTCACCCTCTTTTACTAGCTTATTTTCGGAAACCCTGAAACACGTCAACTTATTGTTTTCACAAAAAAAAAATATTAATAGCAAATTTGGTTTAATTTCGTAATATGCACAATTAAGTTATGTAAATGAATTACGAGATTAAGCCTGATAAAAAATAAAGGATAATATCTATGGGGTTAAAACAACATGATATAACCTCACTTCAACTGTCACGTAATTTCTACTGTGTTTTGTAAAGGTATCTCTATTAGAATTTGAGAAAAATGTAGTTGAGGGTGACTCACCCTTTTTTACTAGTTTATTTTTGAAAATCCCGAAAGGGGTTAACGTGAGTTAATTATGGTATTTGTAAAAAAAAAATTTTCAAGCAATTTTATTAAATTTCGTAATTTTTAAAATTAATTACTTACGCAAATAGATGGTATATTCTTGGGGACGAAAATACCTTAGTTCAACATTATTTCAAATAACAAGTAATTTATACCTTGTTCTGTAAAGGTATCTCAATTAGAAGAATTCTTTTACTAGTTATTTTTAGAAACCACGAAATCCGTCAACTTAAGTTACTTATGCTATTCATGAAAAAAATATTTTCAAACAATTATATTAAATTTCGTAATTTTTTGAATTAAATTACGTGCGCGAATAAATAATTTAACCTTATAAGAAATAAGGGATGATAACCTAAGGAGTGGAAACACCATGAAACAAGTAATTTTCATTTTATTTTGTAAAGATATATAACTTAGAACTTGAGATATTTCAAAAATACGGTGGGCGGTTTTCACCCCGTTAAAATAAATCTCCGCACACAAAAAAATACTTGTCTCTTATTTTTGTACCCTCTACAATATATTGAAGTTTCATTAAAATCGGAGCCGAACACTTTAGATACCTTCCTTGTTAGTAGACACTGACTATTAAATAAAATATGTGGTTCATGCACAATAGTGCACCCCACATATCACATTAAATGTTATGGATTATCTAAATGAGAATTTTTGAAATGATTCGGCAGGAAAAATGCTGCTCCTGCAAATTGGCCATCCCGTTAGCCTATGAATTGCTTTTTATGGAGAACTGTGGTCATGGAAAGAAAACTCAATAAATACTTTTTGCTTAGATACAGAGATGATGGAAAGGTTGCAGTTCAACTTTCTCCATAGAACTGGTCTTCAAGTACATGAAAACAGAGATCATTTTAAACATTTATGGAGAGTTTAATTAAAAGATTAAAAAAGATGAAATAAATTGCTGTCCTGTTGGCCCTTAAATGTGCTCTCCATTTTTTTAGATCGAACCTAAGCCGGAATAAAATATGAAAAGGGCAACGAAGAGTCTAAGTAAGCAATAATTCATCTAAATTCGATTATTTCAAAAACGGCACCTCAATGCAACACCTATTAAGTAGAACTTTTTTAGATTAAAGATATCAAGGCATAAGAATTTTTAACAGAACTTCAATATACCAAGGCAGAAAAACGTTATCAAGCTTTAGATTTGTCGAAGTGCTGCTGATGAAGCTCTTTGCAACATACATCGAAACTGTAATTGAGTATTGATTTATCATCGTAAAGAACCCCGCGTATCAACTATCAACTATTATTAAGATAAATATTTTCAAAAGATATAAAAAAATATTGACATCCTGTATTTTGCATACGATCAGCTTTTAGATTAAGATGAATTGGACTAGATCCTTATATTTTAGCCTCAGGAATTTGCGCCAACGTTTTGTACAGATCTCTAAGAGACACCCTGTGTAAATACTATTAGAATTTGTATATTCAGGACCCGTATCCTCGAAAGCATAATATGAAAGGTGATTAAAAACATTATTTAAATATAAAAATTGTTATTTATTTAAATAAAAGTCTCAGATAGCTTACAAATTGTTATTTCTCAAATTTATTATAAAGTGCGCCATGAAAAGAATTATGGTAGACTAAACTATTTAAAGTTATGGATGCAAGTATTTATGTTAAATCCATAAACAGAACTAGCCGTAGAAAACATTTTTAAATAGCACGCTCATATAGTTGAGTTATGAACAGAATCTTCTGTAATAATTTTATATGTCTGTATTCTCAAATTTACTTAATATTTGCGAGACATATTGAACTTTTTTATTAAAATTTTGGATATATTAAAAATATTAGGTACCACCTAATTATAGTGATGGAAAGTTTAGTTACTTTTAAGGACTTGTAACTAGTCGTTACTTTTGTCCCTAGGACTTGTTACTTTGGAAACGTTACTTTAGTTACCTTTATTCGAATTCGAATTGAATAATTTATATTCTATGTTAAACATGAAACTTAATACTGAATATTAAGCATGTATTGGTTTAAATTATGAGTATCAAAATGTGTTTAAATTATAGATGTTAAAAGATATTATATGGAAATATGGAAAAACCTACACAAATTAAAAAATATACCAATCAAAAATAACCAGATTTATTTAAACAGATAAAAATAAAAGAAACATTTTTTAGAAAAAAACTCTTAAATTCGTATTAAAAAAAAAAAAAAATATGCATTTTGAAATACAGACAAAAGTGTTATAAATGTTTATTCTGATGTAAAAACAATATTTTTTCGACGTGTTTTTCCTTTAAACGATTTCTTCGTTCGGTTATGACTTGACCAGCTTACTATACATAAATATATCCTTGCCAATTGAGCTAGCCAAGGGTATACTTCTTCTCTGCCTTGCCACCAAACTAGAGGGTCGTTTTTCTTTACCAATTAGCCTCTTCCATATACTTGCGTATTTCTACAATTGCTAAAGCGGTTGAACTGCTTACAGATTCGAAAGATATTATAGAATTATCAAAATCTTGCCAAATAATATCTTGACTTTCTTCGCACATTGTCATTTATTCAGATATTTCTATTTTATTTCCCTGTCCTGCAGCAATTTGTTCATGTTTTTTTTTATTATACTAATTAATCCAACCTGAAATTCATCTTTTACTGATCCAAACAATCTTCTTTAACAAAACAAAAATTCGCTTTACTCATTGTTGTTTCCCTGGATTTTCAAAACGAGAAGCAAGTGAATCTAAAAAATTATCAAATCTTCCCTTAGTTAATTTGTAATTTTAAGTTTAATTCCCTCCAACATTGACATGAGCCCTTTAACTACGAGGATAACTTCTGAAAGAGTGATTTGTTTTTCAGCCCTCATGTAATGACATTGTTGGGTGTTTCGACTTAAAATGTTTTCTTAAGTTTGAAATATTGCCGTTATTATAGGAATTTATAGATTTGCAAATACTACACACTTCTTTGTCATTACATGATAATGTAAAATTAATCCAAACAGAACTCCTCTTCTGCGTTTCGATTTCCAAACCAAAAAAAATTTTTGTTATATTTGCTCAATATATATTATCGTGCATTAAACATATTTGGCATTACTATTTTTGTTTAATTCAGAATATATTTATTATTTACTACCTACTTAATTGGAAATATTTCAATATATTACTACCCACTTGAAATAACTAGCAACTAAATAATAAACGTAAAGGGGCAGAAGTTAAACGTGCCAAATTCAAAAGTGAACTATTATATATGATAATGGCTATAACGTCAATAAAGAATAAGATCCATTTCTTCTATTAGAAATACTATTTCTATTATCTTATTTCGGCGAAATGCTTATAGTATACCAAACATTTCATGTAAGCATCAAAAAAGCTTCTGTCCTGTGGGTTGCCGCTTTGAAAAGAACTAAAACTTCGAAATCGCCAACACCTCGAATGCCTAATAAAATAAACAGTTAAAATAACCCAGTGTCTAGCGGAGCCGTCCTCGAATTTCCTCGTCTACTCCTTTAGTCAACGGTTTCGTGACTATAAAGAAGACCGCCTGGGCGCACGAGAATAAAATAGTAGTTATACTTCTTTAGTTATTTCGGTTCTCATCCCGGACTACGGGTGTTTCAGTATGGTAACCAATTGCCAAGGTACCAGTCTTTTCTAAATAGAGGACCAGTTACTTTTAGTGATTGGCTAGTAACCGTTATTTTGTAACGATTAATATCGTTACTTTTCATCACTACCTAATTAACTCCAATTATTTATTCAAAAAATAAAACGACTTAAAGAAACGGTTCGTGAACATATTATTGACGAAATATTTTGAACAACCAAAAATAAAATAGTTTTTTTTTAATTCTAATCGTCAAATATCTCATTTAGAAGCTAACATTTCATTTGCGCATGCTTCATCGTTCCCTTGCCTTCCACCGGGCGAACAAGGATATGAATGATGAACGCGTCAAGAATACCCATTCGTCATCCTTTCACTGTTCACTTATAAGGCCCCAGGTTTTTTACTCAAAAATGTTTTTCAGTATTTCCTCAAGAATAAAAAAGTTGTGGCTAAAACATAAAAAATAAACAAAATCAGAGCTATGGTCTACTAATACCACATGTATCAAAAAACTGACCATAATACACGATATTATTTGAAATAAAAAATTGGTGGAATAATATAAAAGAATTGTTTACTTGACCTACAACTAATGAACAGTTCTAATAACTACTCCTCTTAATTAATTTAATGGCTGAAACATTAAGTCCATTTCAATATGTATTAGGTATTTGTTGATTAACTTATCTAGATAAATTCTTTACCTGGCGAGTTTGTCTGTAAAAACACGCCATACAAATATTATTAAAATGGAATGAAAATAAACTAATCCATCATATTTTTTACGCACCAGAAAGTGAAGTATCACTTATTTATAATTAATCATGTGAATTATAAAGATATATTTTTACAAACATAATTTACGAGATGGTATTAAATAAAGTGTGTTTCATGTGGAGTCCTAACTTTCCAATGGTGAATATGTTTCGATTGCAAGAACTGAGTTTATTCATTAATTTCACAGACTTATTAAACACATGTGAAATTTTTATATGTTTGCGAATCTACCTGATAACCAACGAGGTCGATTTAATATTTCGTTCTTTATTCAAACCATTTAATTTATTTAATTCGGTAGAAATTTATAATACATGGTGTCTCACGATGAACTGCTGCGATCGATTTCTAGGAAAATAAACCTTGGAAAATCTTTAAAATTTGGCAGTTTACTAAAGTTCATGGGGATAATTCAGCTAAAATATTTTCAAAATGCCATGTCTCTATAACTCTATATGTTATTTAATTTTTAGATTACACGTAAAATTATGGATTTTTTCATATATAATATCCTATACCTAAGACCTGTCTCTGCCATATTTTAAATTTTATGTAAAAAAATCTGTTTGCAGGACTAAATTGAGCTTTTAGTTTCTCTTCTATGAAAATCTTCATTATATAATTGGAGTTGGCTTCCTTCTAGAAAGGAATTTACCTTAGTGTACCGTGTTGATATTTCGATAATACATAAATTCAGGGTAATCAAAAACTAACATTAAATATTAAGTTGGAAAAAATTCTCAAGTTAATTTTTAAAATTGAATCCCTCCACTTTTATATTGTTATCTTATTTAGCATTAAAAGTAATCTTATCTGTTCGAAAAATTTGTAGTTTTTGGAATATCGACAATTTAAAATTATTGTATTGTAAAAATGCTATATGGCTTTAAAGTTTTGTTGTTAGTTGACTATGATGGCATACGCGACGAAAGAAAGTAATAGAGCACTACAAAAGCGTCGTCTTGACATTTGACAATTCTTGGGAGATTAAATTATAAGCGCGAAGATTATTTAAATTTGTTTCTTATCTATGGTGAAAGTAACAAAGTTTTATCAAGGACATAACAGACATTTGCTGATAGTTAACCAGGTAAACCGAAACCTTCACGGAAGAGTGAATATTGGAATTTTCAAAAATTTTTTCTTGATAAAGGTAAAAATGCATTAAAAGAAATCTATTCTTAATGATGAAAATGTCGAAATTGCAATTCATGGATATTTTACGGCATACCCTATGACATCGTCAAGGGAAGTGGCTCTACATACAGGAATCACGAATAGCTCAATACATAGAATTCTACTGAAAGACAACTTCCATCCTTATTTAGTATCTTTTGGTCAACACCTAAGAGATAGTGATTTGCCGAAGCTAAGACAATTTTGCGAATTTGTATTAACGATGATCCAACATACTTTAAATTGATGAGGCAAAATTTACGAAAAAATACTTTTTTCTCAGATATAATTCTTATTTTTCTAGTAATTTAAATCCTCATGCAGTAAGATTCCGAAATTTTCAAGAAACCTATAAATTTAAAGTATTTTGTACTATAAGAAATGATGGAATAGTGAAACTACATTTTTATGAAGAAAACATAGATGGTAAATCATTAATAACACAAAGCAAATTATGTCCCCATATTAAATTAAGTATTAACTTTTTTAGGAGAAAGATATTTAAATATTCTGGAAGGGTTAGACAATCGATATTTAAGCAATTTACTTCTAGCGGAATCACACAAATCCGTTCCAGTTACCAACTAATGACAACCATACAAAGTCACTCTTATCCTTTATGCTCAGTATGATTGCATTTTAAAGTAGGGGTTTACATTTAAAAAAATTACTTTTTACAATTTTTTCAAGTTAATATTTAAGTTTTTGATCAGCCTTTATTTATTTATTATCAAAATATCAACATAGTTCATTAAAGTAGATCCCCTTCTAGAAGGGCGCTAACATAATTAAATAATAAAGGCTTTCATGTAGCAGAAACTGATAGTTATATTTAGGTCTGCAAGCCCCATTTTTGACTTAGGTATAGGATTGTATACATAAAATATGGCTATAATTTGGCGTAGAATCTAAAAATGAAATAATATGTGGGATGTTTTATTTAAAATAGGCAAGAAGTCCTTAACTTCCGGTATGTGCCACCATCTTGAAAATATTTTACCCAAATTACCCCCATCGACTTTAGTAAACTGCCGAATTTTAAAATTTTTCCCAAATCTATTTCACGAGAAATCAATCGCGAAATTTCGTCGTGGGACACACGGTGTTTTAACAGCTCACCATAATGAGGTAAGGACATTATGTTTATTTAAAAATAAAGCAGTAGTCCAGTGAAATAACACCTAAGATTATTCTCGATTTGCTATATTTTTATGTAACTATAGTTTTGGATAAATCACTACAGAATGAAGCTAGGAATAATAATTAATCCTTGGCCTGCCTGAAAACGATAGCTCAAAGTAAGAAAAATTACTTAATGCGAAAATTTTAAATTAGACGAATTTTTCATATTTTCTTCCGTAAGTACTACTACTAGAGAAGAAAATCTATTGCATACTATATGGTCGTCGGAAAATTTTCTTTTAATCTATGCTACTGTAATTTTCATAATATGCAAAATTCTAAATAACAAACAATAAAACTTTATAAAAAAAAATTGAACCGACTTCTAAAAGTGCGCTAAAAAGTGAAAAGTAACTATAAATTTTTATTTGAAATTGAAATTTTTGTAGTGGGCGCCAAACTAATATCTAATAAAATGTGAATTTTCTTACCATAATTTCTATATATTAGTAGTTATTTATTTCATTTAGAAATAATTTGGCGCCGACTTCAAAAATTTCAATTTGATATAAAAATTTATAGTTATGAATTACTTTTTAGCGCACTTTTAGAAGTCGGTTCAATTTTTTTCATAAAAATTTTATTTTTAGATTTTTGGTTTTAAATTCGTTATGATATCCATAAATTATTTGAACTAAGTACTAATCGAGATTAGTTTACCTCGCAATGACTCCAAGGTGGAAAAAATTACCCATTTTGTCCAAAGTTGTAAATCACCCTAAAATGATACTTAAAGTTCTCCAAATACCAGTGAAATTTTGTGAAACAATTAGTTTGTCATAGTAAATCCACTATCTTAAATTTCAAATTAATTTTAGATTGGTAATATAGACCTCAAAACCTTCCAATATCGATATTTAAAGTATTTAGGACATAAATTTTTTAGCCCGATATACTTTATATTGCATGTTGAGTTTGTATACGCCCCAAGAACGTCGCAATATCAATTTTAGACAAAATCGGAAAATGTAAAATTTTCAGTCCTTCATACTGTATCTAATAAAGTTAATAGTTGTAAAAAGTTAACTTTATATTCGTAATATAATACCCCAAAAACCCCTTAAAACGATTCAGTCCCATCTTTGAACAAAATTGAAATATTCTAAATTCGTAATTAGCACTAACAAAATCCCCCAATACTCATTTTAGACAAAATCGAGATGTGTGGAATTTTTAATCCGTCATTTAATTTCTTAAAAAATAATTTCAGATTCGTTATGTGCGACCCCGAAAACTCACCCGTACCAATTTTGGAGAAAATCGGACAAAATTGATTTTTTCTTCCGCCATGTTGGATCCGCCATATTGAATTTCATAAAAATAACTTTAGATTCGTCATGTGCGACCCCAAAAACTCCCCTGTACCAATTTTGGAGAAAATCGGACAAAATTGATTTTTTAGCCCGCCATATTAAATCCGCCATATTGAATTTTTAAAAAATATTTTGGATTCGTTATGTGCGACCCCAAGAACTCCCTTACACCAATTTTGGAGAAAATCGGACAAAACTAAATTTTTTTGTTCGCCATATTGGATCCCCGCCATATTGAATTTTTTAAAAATAATTTCAGATTCGTTGTGTACGATCCCAAAAATTTCCCCGTACCAATTTTGGAGAAAATCGGGCCAAATTAATTTTTTTGGCCGCCATATTGTCAGCGTCATCTTGGAATTTGCTGCACCAATTTCGTCCAAAGGAATATGAGACCACCGCAGCAATTTCCTGAAGATAATGTAAAAAATTTCATTCAAATCGGTGCCGCCGTTCCGGAGTAATCGGTGTACATACATAAAAAAAAAACATACATACTCGACGAATTGAGAACCTCCTTCTTTTAGAAGTCTGTTAAAAAAAATAAAGACAGTGGAAGTCCAACAGATATCTACTACTTTGCAGTTGTCTATGACCTTCAAATAAACACTAGAAGCCCAGTATGGACCTGGAATAAGTTACAAATTTCGAGGCTACGCAAAATCTAAGATTAAGCTTACAAAAAAGGAGACATGCATCCAATTTCTACAAGCACGGGATCAGGAAAACAACCAAAAAATAAACACAATGGAAGTCCAACAGATATCTGCTACTTCGCAGAAAACATCGTTGTCTATGACATTCAAACATACAAAATTCTATTTCAAAATCGAAAAATGCGCAAACAAGCTTTCAAACCTTTTTAATTTTTTAAGATTGGACAATTAAGAGACCCTAGAGGAAAAAGTACTCTTTTAATTATAAACAAATTGAATACCTTGGTTATTTTTGAACCAAATGTTATAAAAATATATAAGTTTAATGTGCTTGCTGAGCTGCTTTATTTTTCAAAAAAATCGTCCCGATAAATCTTCGAAGGTATAACACTTCAAAATAAAAGCTTGGTTTGTTATTGCCTATAATTCTTCGTGGACCTCTCATTTTCAATTATCTGTGGCAAGTCATAAGCCGTAAATGTGTAACCATAAACTTTCAAATACAGAATAATAATGCCTCAAAAGCAATGTAAGTCTAAGATAATTTTGTCGAGTTTATTTAATGTGTAATAAACCTTTATGGGCTGAATTAAGGTGTGTATTCTAATTTTAAAAGACTTTAAACAGAGTAATGAAAGCAAGAAATCAAGTCGCAGAGTTTACTTTTGTACGTCAACATTTAAACTGGGCAATAGACAATTGAAAAATGCTCTATTTAGTGATAAAAAGCATTACAACATTTGTAATTCTGATAGAACGAGACGTGTAAGGTGGCCATTTAGTACAAGGTTTAATTCCAAAGATGTTACCGCCATAGTGAAACCTAGTTAAGGAAGCATTTTTTTTACTCTTTGAACTTCATTAATGATATTAATGCTACCATATGCAGGGTGAGAAATGTCACAACGATTCAAAGCATTCCACTCGAGTTGTTCAAGAATGGCTTCAGAAAAATAGCTAGTCAATCTTCTTGGCTCTTGCAATTTTAGTTCTAAATAATTAGAAGTTATTAGAGCTTACAAATTCTACAAACACAACTTTAAAACTCAGAAAAAGCTACTATCCAGCTAGTTAGTTCAAACCTCTTGTTTTGAGCTCTCACAACAGTGTGCATGCGAAGTTAATTGTGTGAAGATTTTTATTAATTAAACAAAACAAGTTTTTCAAAATCCCTGAATCTATTTAACAAGAAGTTGCGTCTGTGTAAAATATGAGTTACGTTATAAGATTATTGTGCATCGTGCCAGGAATAAGTTCGCACAAATGCGGCTGTCATAGACACCAATTCAGTTGATTTATATAAAGGCAATATTCCTAACGATAACGAAAATTGTAATGATGACAGTGATATTAATGGAATAATTTCAGATGAAAAATCAGTTCAAATTGTTCACATCTTCTCAGAATCTTATTATATTGAAAACAAAGTGATTAAATATTATCTCGGTTTCGTATATAACTAACTATGTTACATTGATAATAATTTTATTCAATATTGTAGGTACTTACACACTTACATATGTCCGTATTTTAAGTTTCCAGACGAATGAAGATTTACAAACACTGAAGGTAAAGAGTAAAATATAGCATAAAATGAAAAATGTTATAGGAAAAATTAAAATGTTGATATTAATCATTGATAGAAAAGGCCAATGTTTAAAGAACAAATATATATCGATAAGTATAAAAATTACATGTTTCAGAATGGAAAGTTCCTTCTTTTTATTTCACTTAAATCGATTTAAAAAAAGTAATCAAAATTCATTAAGTAGATTTCGAGATAATTCATATTTTCAAGCACGGTGCTATTACGAACTATCACCTCCTACCTCTCTTGCTTGAACTCTCAAGCATTTTTACACAGTATCAACAAGTTTTTTCAAAAAAACTGATTCAAATGTCTACTGAGAACTTCATGTCAAAAAAGTATTTCGAAAAACCAATAGAATGGTTAAAAGATGATCTCGACATGTTGCGTCTAGCAATAAACAAGCTTTTATATTAAAGTGTTATATCTCCGAAGTTGTTGATCGAAAATTTTTTTTTAGTATTTCTTCTTTTCGCAATGTAATTTTGCATAGTTCGATAATGGAAAATATAAACAAATTAAGTAGTATGAGTTTATTCTCAAGCATTGGTTTTTACGCAAACATATTATTAAATAGGAGGAAATAGAATTTAAAATTTTTCCAATCCATTTGTTTTCTCTTTTGAGCTTACCTTATCACACTGGTGCCAAGTCAATTATAATTCCTGGCATCATTCCGGAATTTTTTATTCAGAAACTGAAGGTACATCAAACATAGCAACCTTGATATCTAACTTGACTATACTACAGTAGAAAGACCACAATCATAATCTTATTTTTAACTGACTTCTAAAGAAGGAGTTTCTCAATTCGTCGACTATGTATTTTTTTTATGTATGTACACCGATTACTCCGGAACGGCTGCACCAATTTGAATGAAATTTTTTACGTTATATTCAGGAAGTTGCTGCGGCGGTCCCATATTTTATAAGATGAAATTGGTGCAGTAAAATCCAAGATGGCGCTTACAATATGGCGGCTAAAAGAATTAAGTTTGTCCGATTTTCTCCAAAATTGGTATGGAGGGTTGTACCCAACGAATCTGAAATTATTTAAAAAAAAATTAAAATGGCGGATCCAATATGGCGGATAAAAAAAATTTAATTTTGTCCGATTTTCTCCAAAATTAGTATGGGAGAATTTTTGAGGTTGCCCATAATGAATTTTGAAAAAATTTAATATGGCGGATCCAATATGGCGAACAAAATAATCGATTTTGTCCGGTTTTCATCAAAAATGTAAATCCGATAGCCCAAAAAAAAATAAAATAAACGTGTTAATTCTACACGCTTAAGAAAAATTCACAAATACAATAATACACAAATTTCGGCTAATTGGAATTACATATATAAAAAATTAAAAAGTGAGACACACTAAAATAAAAATATATAAAAAAATATTTAAACAACATTAAATAATAAAATACCACAAAAACAAGAATTTAAATAATAATTTGTGTTTGCACTGATAAACATTTCGTATCTAAGTCGTAATCAAAGTCAGTGAAGCTATTTTCGCTCAAATTAATTATAATTTGTTCCTCTATCTAACCGATCATGAGAGTTTCCACATTTTCTTTTACTCTTTTATTATATGGATATGTACCAACCTTTTCTTCCAACGAGGTTTTTCGTCTGCCTGTAATCGAATGTCGCTTGGGAGTACTAACAATTCCAGTCGTTTTTTTCCCTTTAGTATTCGTTACATAGCAGATTTTCCAACTTCTATCATCTTTGAATACATCTCAGCAGAGCTTTTAACATTGTTATCTAGATATTGATATCTTAAGGCATCATAAACATTCATTGTAATAAGTTTTTGGTTGAGGAAAAAATACCCTGGTTTAACGATTTTGGAATAAATCTAGAGGTGGAAGCCATATCTTTTGGGTATTTCACTAATCTTAAATAATATATAAAAACAAGTACAAACAAGATAAATCACTTCTGTCAGTGAGCAAGGACACCCCGTATGGTATACTGTGCTCACTGATTGTTGCAGTAAATTTATAAAAACCTATAATATTTAAATATAATTAGATTTACGGCAGTCCTCAATTACCTGCGGCACTAAAGCAGGTACATTGGAGGTTTCGGTAACAGTTTTATTACTTTCTATAATTCTTGAATAGAGTATAGGAATGTGTATGCATGCGATCGTCCCTTCCCTTCCCAAGAGCTTTGAGTTTAGAACCGATACTGCCTTTTATATTAGGAATGTATATGCTGCTGACACTCCCCTCTCCCCTCGTTGACAACTTGTTTTTCTTGCGATAGTCCTCCCCCAAGAGCTTTGAGTTCAGGAAAATAGACCCGATTCTGCTTCTTATACTAGGAATGTGTATGCTGCTCTCATCCTCCCCTACTGTCAGCAACTTATTTTTCTTGTGAACGTCTTCCCCCCTCTCCAAGAGCTTCAAATTCAGAAAAATAGACCCGACCCTGCCTTTAACACTAGAAATGGAAATGTTGCTGGTGTTTCCCCTTCCCCCCGGCGATAGCTTGCTTTCGCTTACCGTATTGTACTTTTGTGATATCACCACCCCCCCCTCCCAGAGAGAGAGGCTGAATCAGCCCCTGTGCTAAACTAGCAAGAGCTTTCTCGTATTTACAATCCTAAATTGACCTATTCGGTTATCTCACATAAAGTTATAAGAAGTTATAGATAACAGCAAGTTCCAACCACTTTAGGTTTGAGTCCCCTGAATGAGGAAAAATCTGAAAGTTACTTTACTTAAGTGGGAAAGGTCTAAATCAGACTGACTAATGATATAAAGCATACGAAACTTCACAGTTTAATTGATATAAAGTAGAATCAAATTTAAATAAGCAACGAAATTTTGGAAAGCGGCTCTCTTTATTTTGCTGACACAATTAAAGCTAAGCTGAATAGTTAAATTTTATCAATAAAGTTCCTATTAATTAAGAGCAGAGTATGGAAAATTAAGATGTTAATCCAATGCTTGATTATGCATAGGATTACATAGCTCAAACTATACAAACTTTACATAACCCTTAAAATTACAATCTAAATTATAATCTGTATTAAATGTTATAATACCACTATTTGAAATATTTAGTCCCGAAAAGAGGTACATAAATTTATAACTATATAAGCAGTATGCCACTGCTTTTGAGTCGGCCAGAATATATTACAAAATATACGTTTAGTCGCAGCACTTGGTATGTAATAGAATTCATTGAATTGCTTTATTAAACTAGCAACTGGTCAATAATATCTCAACAAAATAATAAAATGAGTGATGAAAGAAAAAAAAGGGAATAAGGAGAATGATTGATCTTTACTGATTAAGTACAAGTCAAGAATGAAGAGAGAAGAAGGACAAAGAAGAGAAAGACGCTTAAAATAAAACGTCTAAAATTAGTGACTAAGTTTAGAGATCCCGTCTAGAAAATGTAAACGATAAAAATTAACTTTAAGGCTTGAATAAAAGAATGAAATTTTAGTTACCACTTAATATGTAGCCTCATATTTGAATGGCAAGTTTTATGTATTAGTAGGAAGAACATCCTGAAAAATTCAGCTAAAAGTTCTAAGGTAAGCTACTCAACAATGCAAACTAAAATTTCCCATAGGAAAACTACAATGTCCTACAATGAAAAAAACAACACAACCTATCTGAAGCTCTAAAACAAGCGATGGTTACGTATTCTGCTATTGGAAACAACGGATATTATTATATCATCTCAGATCAATATGAGAGTGAAAAAAAAGCGAAATATTCTACGTTAGTGAAGAACATAAACTCTTATAGAAGAAATATCTTGATTTTTCACCATAATTGTTACAAGGAAATGGGATTGTCGTAATTACAGATGTCAACGAGTTGGGCAATCTTATGTCAATATGCATAAGACACCTATTATCCATACAACCGCCAAATGTCAAATCATCCAAAGGGAATCACTTGTCTACGAGTAACATTTTGCCAACCAAAATATCCCAAAATAACCAAATCGTCAGGTAAATATCATTATAAAAATTATAGCATCTTAAGTCTCCATCTATCCATACGCTATTTAAGGTTATGCAGACAATCTATTCAGGATAAGCGCCACAAGGTGTAGATTTTAAGCCCAGCTATTACATCCACGGCAAACACAAATATAATCATATCTAATAGTGAGGAATCCGCATCAATTGCTTCAGCCTAATTTAACTTGAATGAGAATGGTGGAGTAAAGCTAGGATTTGACTTCGGAAAAATTACTGGAAAACCAAATTTTTTACAATGCATTCTTGAACATATAAGTAATAACATATAGAAGTACCTGCTATAGAGTGGCTGCTTCTGTTATTTATTTAAGAAATTAGTTAAAAAATACAAATTTTTGAGATTTATTTTTAATTTTTTTTTCAATAAACTAACTCCCTTAGAAAGTACGGGGAATTTTACATAAAAAAATGTATTATAATATTTAGTGTTAAATAAAATCTGTGAATTTTTTTAACGTGCGAGAAACCGGCTCTGTGGTACAGTGGAACATCTGGGCAGGTCGGTCTGGCGAAAAGTGGAAAGGAGATACCATCTGCTTCTTCGAAGCAAATATAGATAAAAGAATATGATTTGCAAACGCATGTTTCAAAGTCCGAAATGGCTCCATTTCCTTAAGCAACATTTGATAAAGCAGGTATGAGAAAAAATCAAATTCTGTGTTGTACAAGATTTTTTCAGAATCAGAGATTTCCCAGCATATCGAAGACGATCTTGTTCATATTGTTGATGAAGATATGTTGCTACACCGTGTACCGTGGAAAACAAACAAGAAATAGATGTTTTCGTCAGTTACGCAGCAAAATGTTCTAAAAATAGTGAAAAGAGTAGACGTGTTGCAAAGCATACATCATCGGAAACATTTTTTATAGAAGACATGAATCTCACTATCACTTAATTTTTTTTTGAACGCCAGTAATAACACTAAATTCATTAATGCATTAAAAAGGAAATTAATCTATAACAATTTTATTGTTCACTAAGCTCTTGAAGATGCAGATATGCTGATTCTGCAAACCACAATTCGCCAAATTTATGAGAACATTACTATCGTTTCGGAAACTATTGAAGTGCTTGTTCTTCTCGTTGCTCCATGTCCACGAAATGAAAATATCGGTTTCCTGAAATTAGGAAATTGTGTTATCGTTATATGGTGCAAGGAAAGAAAAATATAATTTAAGTGGATTTCGATACCAGTGTTTTCTTTTTAAAGAATCGGCTAAACTGAAGAAGATAAACTTTGCATTTCTTCCTCCAGCTGAAGACGCAGCAGAAGAACACTTTAATAGAGTCTGCTATCAAGTAGATCGAGGCTGGAAAATGAAGATTCAGAATAGTTCAGAATAGTTCTTATAAGATAGATAGCTATTGCCAAGTCTCGTACTCCTGCCTCGATCGAACTACTTAAATTGATTTTTTGCGAGTATAGAATTGGATACGGGAAGAACGTGGTTGTAGAAAATCAGGTCTCTTTTGTACCATGGCTTGTTCAGTTTGCTTTAGTACAGATTGATTTAATTCTCAGACATTTCTTGAACAGAAGCAGGAAATTAAAGAGACAGATAAAGATGGACTAAAGAACATACAACAGACGAAGACTCAGATGACAAAGAATAAATTTGTATTTTTTATTGACTCAGATTATTTATAATATTTTTATTGAAATAAAAGCGCTTCGGAGATAAACATCTTTTTTTTATTATTTTTTTTCATAATTTGTTTTAACGAAATAATAATTAATAGCAATATTCGATCAGCCATTTTGAATTTTCAGATTTTTAAATTATATTTTAAATCGACGACCTCAAAAACGCTTTACGTATTATATTGAGCAAAATATTTTAGAAGTTCATTTTTTATTAAAACTATTTCTAAATATTCGCCATATTGGATCAGTTGTTAATTTTCAAATTTTAATATAATATTTTAATTCGGCGACTTCAATTCACCGGGTTTAAGCCTTTTTTTTATATAGCGCCATATTGAATCAGCCATTTACAATTTTTAAATTTTGCTATCATATTATTTGGCGACCTGAAAAAGTTTTAATATGTCATGATGAATAAAACATTTTAGAAATTCATCGATTTATTACAAATTTTCCTAAAGAACTGCTTTTTTTTGTTTAAACTATTAATCAAAATTTAGCCGTCAATTTCTTGATTATAACTTCTCATTGGAAGCAATTATTTATCAAAATCCAAAGTTTTGAATTTCCTAACTGCACACTACAAAGACTGATAGGAATGTTTAAATGGCGAAATTTCCGTGTCTTATATTAAGAATTTGAAAGGTAATATATATCGTTAACGGTTGTTTTGTAAAGTATTTGAAAGGTAATATATATCGTTAACGATTGTTTTGTAAGAATTTCGATAAACTGTCAAACGAATGTTAATTTTTTTTATTTTCTTAAGAAATATGGGTTTATTTAACACAGACTAAAATCAACCAATGACCGATTATCATTAACTATTCTAGAAATAATCATTATGATATTATTAATTTATATGATATATAAAAAAAGTTTAGTCAAAAAAACATTGATCTTTTAGCTTCTTTTTATTGAAAATTATACTAATTAGCTGAATTGGGCTAAATGTGGTAAATATACATCTCGAAAAGAATTCGATTAAACCAAAAAATACTATAGGAAATAATTATATAACAAGTGGAGGAATAACAAGTAAACGAAAATATTAAGTAAGAAAAATTTTCTGGCCATTTTTGTAATTAAACTGCATGGATACTTTCCATACTTTTATAACCAGTTTTTTCATTCATGCCATTCAAGAGAAAGAATTTCTTGCTCTTTTGGTGTTTGAGTTCAAAATGAGTTTTATGGTTAATTCCAAATGGAGTTTGCAATCAAAAAAATTATAGTTGATTTCAGTTTAGCATGTTTTAAGATACCAGACGTAATATATGTTATTTTTATATAAGTAATAAAAATATGTTTTAAAGATATTACATTATATAAAATAGATCCTCTAGAATCATTCTTTGTTATTTGCCACATACTGTATGGGCAAAAATTATGGAACACCACAAATATTTCTAAGATGCGTTTATTTGAAATATGCTCGGACAATACAATTCTAGTTTTTTTTCACTTTATTATATTTTTATTCTTCTATTACACAAAATGCATTAAAAACTGATAAAATATCAACTTTTAATTTTTAAATTACAACCCTGGACCTTTTTAGCATTTTAAAATATTTCATGGAAATTTAAATATTTTATATAGATTTTTTAATGAATTTGGCTAAATATATCCAAAAAAATACATTTGTTTCATTCTTTGAGAAATGAATGATGCAAAAATATATTTAAATAAAATTAAAACTAAAAATCTTAAATTTATTCAGCAATATTTAAAGTTCATGAGCATAACAAGATGTCATTTTTTTAAAGATGATGAGTTAGTTAAATCTTTGAACTGATTGTTGTTCAGAATTTAGCAGTATTTTTGCGAGGCTAGTTTTGTACACTATTCATTACCATTTAGAATTTTTCATACCTTGCAAATTTCACAAATGTTTATTAAAGGCGTTTAATATATTGCATGAAATTTAATAATTTACGTTAATCTGAATTAATTTATTCCATTAAATTTAATGTAATCATACATTAAATTTAAACTTTGATCATTCGTTTTTAAGGTGACTATGCACTTTAAATATACAGCTAGTGTTCATTTAATTTGATATATGTTATCACATATTTAGTACTCCAACATTAATAAGAGTTCAAAAAATCCTGAAGCTACCAGGAAAAAGTGGACCTTTCTCCTATAGGTACTGTACCGCTATCTGTAGAGAGGTTTCAAACTCATTGCTTCCCATCAGTACGGGGCAGATATGTACATCTCACCATAAGAAAATTGAGTCCTTTAAGTAACTTACATCATACTAAATAAAAAGTTCAATACAAGTTGCGTCATCTCCCTTATTCTTATGAATGTATATTGAATAATAATGTAAATTATTTTAGTATTAAAGTATTTGTGAATTGATTTTAATATACAGAAATTGAAATATATTTTCAATTACTTTATTGAAATTTAAGATATCATATAAGCAAATTTATTATGCAACGGACTGATTTTTCAATGAATTGCTTTAAATTCACAGCGAATGTAAATTTTACACGATTTTTGATACAAAATCGTTAAACTTAATATAGAATAAATCTTATTTTGCGTTAAATTTACGGTTATTTTTAACAGTGAATAGTATACGTTTTTTAACATTTTTAAATCTGAAGATTTTGTCATAAACGCTTTCCCCCAATTCACTAATATCGCGTAACTCTTAAACAGATCTAAATTGACAGTGGAGAGCTTAAATGGACAGGTGCAACTATAAGTTAAACAAGTTTTAAATCTTGCAAATACCGGAATAAAAAAATCGTTTGTATATAATATGGAATGATCAAAAATTGAATTTTTGAAGATCATAGACAACGATCTTTCATGCGTAGTCGATAAATACTAGCCGAAACGCTTTATCGTTAGCAAAGAATATTGATCCATATAGAAGCGGTGTTTTTATGGGATTATTTTGGTCCCAACAGCGCTCACTGTTTTGATGCTATCTTCCTCATCTCCTTCATAATTTCAGCTGGATGGTCAGCCATTTCAGGAAACATTTTGCCGTTGTATATGGCATAAATTCAACTCCCGTCTCATGCATTTTTTTATATAGAAACCGTTTTAGCAACCATTTTGCCGTTATATATGGCATAGATTCGAATCCCGTCTCATGCAATTTTTTAAATAGAAGATGTTTGTTGCATATGTTTCGCACGAATAATAAAATTATTATTTTTAATTGAGCCCTTTCAGTCAAGAAATAAAAGAAATTTCTTCGATTTTCTTCTGTTAATTTTTTTAGAAGTATTAAAAAAATCTATATGTATCCTAAAAGGTGTCGCTTCAAGCAACCGAATTTAAATATGTCGTAGCCTCCTTCACAATTTCAAAACAATATTGTTAAACGATTCAATCTAACAAAACTTTATCGTTGAATATTTAAATTTTTCATTTAATTTTTAAATTTTTCGCTATGACCGAACATTACACTAATGAGAAAATGGCTGTGAGTTAGTGAGAGTAAACGGGGAAAAATTTCCAAATAGACGGGTATCGAAAAATCAGTAGATTTACTCCTGCAATGATTGACAAACGACTGACGACTAGGACATCGTGGGTGGGGGAAGATATTTTGGAACGAAAAAATCCGGGTCTGGACACCAGATGTGGGGTGTTAGAGTTAGAGTTTCTAAAGATACAATAAATAAGACTTTAAGAGAACAACTGTTATATCCATTCTACCTCCAAATAGTACAAGAGCTTTTGCCTCTCAACCTCGAAGAGAGACTAGGCTTCTATTGATTCATTAATGAACGGAGAGCACATGATGCAAATTTTTGAGAAAAAAATATATTTGACAAGAAGAGTTATAACAAATTCACATAACAAACACGTGTATGCTGACGAAAACCAGCATACAATGAAGATTGTGCAATATCAGAATCTCAGAATGCCAGAAAACATTTAAATTCGATAATCCTGGAAACCGCTGCTCGAAGCGGCACCTACTAGGTATACGTTTTTTGGATAAAATATTTCAAGAAATAAGAATTTTTATTTAGAAATTTAATACATCTAGACGCGAAAAAATTATGAAGATTTAGAAGTATGCGAAGTCTTGCTAATGGTGCCCTCTTCATTATACATTCAAAACTGATCAGATACTATTTTTTCATCCTAAAAAAAATCCCAAAGTTCTAGATTAACTGCAAATAAAGATATTATTAAAATAAGTATTTACAGAAAAGTTTCAAAATTACAATTTTAACACCCTGTATTTCGGAAAATATAGTTCTTGGACTAAGGTAAATTGGGCTAGATACTCATATTTTAGCCTCAGGAATTTGTGCTTGTGTTTTTGCGGACCTAAGACCTTGTATTATATTAGCCATCAAGATTGTGACAGGTGAGTGGGAGTATTAGACCTACGCGTATAAGTCCGAAACTAAAATTTTACCCTCTCCAACTTTTTTTTGAGGCACCACTGACTCGATTTGATTTTTCAATTAACTTTCCCATCTTATTCTGAAACTTTTTTGTCTCTCAAGTTTTCCTCTGAGAGTCAATAGTTTTTCCATTAAAAAATAAATTATATTCAGATGCATCTCCAAAAGTTCTGTAGCGGTGGTTTATTAAGTGATGAAAAGATATATTACGCTGTTGTCAAATAAGTCCTTTCCTAATTTGCCATATTGTTTTTTTATTGTAATATGTTATGATTTCTGTATTAATATTTTGTTAGTGTTTTTCAAATTCTTTTAGTATTTTATTTTATTCTTTTCTTAGTCTTTGGATGTTGGATAAAACAAATATGAATGAAAATTAATTAAAACAAATACATCATGATTTTTTATTATGTACTTTATGTCTGGAAAAAATATTGACTTTTAAAGAGAAAATTAAGAGAGAAAAAAAGTTTCACAATAAGATGGGAAAGCTAACTAAGTAATGAAATCGAGTCAGTGATCCGGAAAAAAAAGTTCGAGGGTAACATTTTTCAGACCCGAAAAAAATACCACCCTGTATATTATTTCACATAATAATATTTTTTATGAGAACTGTTAAAAGTGTTATGAGTTGATATAAATTTAAATAACTAAAAATATTAATAAATTTTAACACCCTGTATCTTAAAAACTAAGCATTATCCGACATATGTTTATAAAGGGTGTTTTTTTATAGAGGTATAGAACTTTAAGTTGGCAACACTTTTTTAACTGGCGGCCATTTTGTCAGCTGTCAAGTGATTTATGTTTAGTTTGGTTTGGCATTTCAACATGAATAGACTGACGCCTGAACAACGCTTCCAAATTGTGCAAATTTATTTTGAAAATCATGGTTCTGTTCGAAATACGTATCGCGCACTACGTCCATTTTACGGTCAACATAATCGTCCATCAGAGCAATTAATTCGATTAACTATGGAACGTTTTCGCACCACATTTACTCTAAATGATAATACACATCCACAGAGACGTCGTACAGTGCGTATAGAAGAAGTCATTGCTGCTGTAGAGCGTAGCCTAGAGGAAGACCCGAATCAGTCTATCCGCCATTGTGCACAGGAATTGGATATCTGTCCATTCACTTTATGGAAGATTTTGCTTAAAGATCTTGGTTTGCGTGCTTACAAAATCCAACTCGTGCAAGAATTGAAGCCACACGATCACCTAGCAAGGCGTAGATTCGGTGAATGGGCCCAAAACAAGATTGCCGTTGATCCCGATTTTCATAAGCGAATTTTGTTTAGTGATGAAGCTTACTTTTGTTTGAATGGATACTTCAATAAACAAAACTGCCGTATTTGGAGTGATGATAATCCTCAAGTGTATGTTGAGACACCGTTACATCCAGGAAAACTGACTGTTTGGTGTGCTTTATGGGCTGGTGGAATCATTGGTCCGTATTTCTTTAAAAACGATGCTGGTCAGAACGTTACAGTCAATGGTGAGCGCTATAGAGCCATGATTACTGACTTTTTCGTTCATCAATTGAACAACCATGATGTGCAGGAGCTGTGGTTTCAACAAGACGGCGCAACATGTCACACAGCTCGTGCCACAATTGATTTATTGAAGGAAACGTTTGGTAACCTCATAGTTTCACGTTTCAGACCCGTGAATTGGCCTCCAAGATCGTGCGACTTAACGCCGCTAGACTATTTTCTGTGGGGATATGTGAAGTCGCTAGTCTACGCCGATATGCCCGAAACGATTGATCACTTGGAAGACAACATTCGCCGCGTTATTGCCGATATACGACCACAAATATTGGAAAAAGTCATTGAAAATTGGACTTCCAGATTAGACTACGTCCGAGCCAGCCGTGGCGGTCATATGCCAGAAATCATATTTAAATTATGATACCAGAAGGTTATCTTTCGAATAAGGTAAATTTAATGTCAATTTAAAAAATTCATCTTTGTTTTATTCCATTTAAAAGTTCTATACCTCTATAAAAAAAACACCCTTTATGAACTTTTATGCTTAAAATTAGCTCAACAATAAATTTTTAAAATTTTTCACACTTATTTGGAAACTCCGAATATAATTTCCAAAATAATGGAAAACTGTTTAATACAGTACCAGATAAGTTATATTACTTTTAAAATTGGTTAAATTTAAATAAAAATAACTAATCACCAAGAATGCAAAAACCATAGTCGGGATTTTTCCAGCCTTTTGGAGGCATCTTACATAATATCAATAAGCCAGAAAAATGCACTAAAATTAACTTATTCGAGCATTTTTCGAACAAACTCAACCTTTTAGGACCATAGGTAAATTAAATACCGTTCGAATTTTTAAAACTCTCGTAATAAAATAAATAACTCAAAATGAACTAGCACAAAATTTAGTCTACTTTCAAACTGGTGTTTCGTAATTATAAATTAGAGGGTGGCCTAAAAGCGTGTGTACAGAATTTACACGGAACGCTGATGTTGCTGATTAATTATTATTAAGGATTCTCTGTGTTAGTGAGAAGTGATACGAAAGCGATTTACGGTAAGATTAAAGAAAATGAGCATAAAGTAAATAGCTTGGCATATGGGGAAAGTCATTAACAACCTTTTTGTTGTGGCGTCCCTTTGTCAGAATTTAGAGTTCATTAGAAATATTAATTCAATGCTAAACGTGTTTTCAGAAACACTTAAATAGTATAAATAATTCTTTTAAAATAAATCCCTCACTTAAATTAATTGCAAATACTTGTACGTTGTAGACTTTTTTTGTAGTCAATAATTTAACAATACTTTTTTGTTGTTATTAAATATAATTCAATTTGAAGGAGAAATACCAAAATAATAGAGAAACACTAATTCAATTCTAATAAATAAAAAACGTAAGGTAGCAAATTTAGATAATCCCAAAGATATACCAGTTTAATACTATTTTATTGAATATTTACTAAAATCATTTCCAACAGGCTAAAGAATGAATTGAAAAACTATCAACTTGTGGAACAAACGAGCTGTAGACAAAATTATAATATATGCAATCACCTGCACTTATGAAATAAAATTTTTATAAAAGAATCGTAGCCACTTCTAAAAATGCGCTAAAAAGCGAAAAATAATATAAATATTTATGTAAAATTGAAATTTTGAAGTTAGCTCTAAATTATTAATAAATGAAACAAATAACTATTAACACGAGATACATGCAAGCTGTGGTAAGAAAGTAATCACTACATAGTATAAAACAAAGTCGCTTTCTCTGTCCCTATGTCCCTTTGTATGCTTAAATCTTTAAAACTACGCACCGGATTTTGATGCGGTTTTTTTCAATAGATAGAGTGATTCAAGAGGAAGGTTTATATGTATAATAACATCCATTAAATAGTGGAGAAATACTGTTATTTTTGAGGTTTCTAATGTGATGTCGTTAATTATCATATTTTTTTCCGCTTACATTGCAAACGCAGGCTGAACCCTACGAAATTTATCAAAATAATGTACTAATTATTTGTACACATTGAAAAGGTCTACAGAAAACTCCGCGATGGTATATGTCTATCTCTCATGGATATCCCACAATAACATTTTTTTGTCATTTACTTTTTACGACAAATAATGGCAAATTTTGAAGCGATTTTAACCAATACAGCATTAATCCTGATCCAATTAAATAGCTTAAATACATTGTTGATTTAATATAGATCTATATGGTCCTTTACAGCACAAGATTTAAATGAATATTTTCGAAGATATTACAGATTTAAAATTGCGGGAAGTAGCGCTTGCGGCGGTACTGGCCGACCGGGGCGGCGGCAGCGTGCCTATAAATAGCGCGTCGGAGGCCGATGTAATAATTGTTGTAAAAATAAAATAAATAGTCACAGTTTTTCTGTAGTTTATTTAGTATCAGCATTGCACCCGTGCGAAGCCGGGGCGGGTCACTAGTTATAAATAAAACACTTCTCAGTCTTGTTATGTGAGTCATATTTTGTCGAATATTAAATTGGCTTCGACTTCAAAAATTTCAATTGCTTACAAAAATTTATATTATTATTTCTCGCTTTTGGCGTCTTTGTAGGAGTCGGATCAATTTTTATTTTTCGATTTTTAGTTTTAAATTGAGTTGAGTTTCTAAGATAGCAAAAAGATACCCATTTTATCCAAAGTTTTAAACGATACTTAAACAATAGAAATTATTTCATTCTGAGAATTCTTATAACACCAGTTTTGAATGAAATTGTCCCATAGTAAATCCGAAATCTCGAATTTTAAGAAATTAATATTGGATTCGGACTCTAGGCCCCCAAACCTCCCCCAGAACCGCTATTGAAAGAATCTGAGACATGTAAATTTTCTAGTTCGACATATTTTATCCCCTATATTGATTGTGAAGAAATTAATTTAAGATTTGTAATATACTCCCCAAGAACCCTTCAATATCAATCTTGGCAAAATCAGAAAAATATAAAATTTTTCGTCCCCGATATTAAATTTGCCACGTTAAGTTGTAAAAAATTAACTCCTGATTCGTAACCTACGTAACGACAATTTTTAACCCACCATATTGTATCCGCCATATTGAGTTTAAAAAAAAAAACCAGTACTAATTATGGACATAATCCAGAAATATAAAATATTTAGTTTCAATTTTAAACAAAATCGAGGGATTTTAAGTTTTTAGTCCACCATACGGAAACCGTATATTTAATTTTTTAAAAATAATTTCAAATTCGTAATTTATATCTTTAAAAACTCTTCCTATACAAATTTCGGATTAAATCGAGAAATATAAAATTTTTAGTCCGCTATATTGGATCTACCCTACTGAATTTGTAAAAAATAATTTAACACTCGCAATTTACATCCTTTAGAGTCCCTCTATACCAATATAGAACAAAGTCCTCAAAATTTTAATCCTGCATATTGAATTTTTTTAAAATAATTTAAGATTCGTTATGTCTGACTCCGAAAGCTCTTCCATACCAATTTTGGAAAAATTTGGATCAAATTAATTTTTTTGTCCACCATATTATCAGCGCCAGCTTGTATTTTACTGAACTAATTTCAACCAAAATACTAAAGATGTACTGCAGTAACTTTCTGAACATAATGCAAAAAATTTTATTCAAATCGGCACCCCATTTCGGAGTAATCGAAGTACATGAAAGAAAACAGCGTTCGAATTTAAAACCTCCTTCTTTTACAAGGCGCTTGAAAGAGTAGCGAGCATAACCTTCACCTACTTAACCTTCATAACCACAAAAAGACCGTAGAAGAAGCGCTAGTAATTAAAAAATCGATTTTGGATATCAAAACCTCTTAAGCTGTATCTACCAAGATGCAACAATGATTGAACAATCTTCCAAATTTAAAGAGTTAATTTGGGACCAAAAGAGAATCTCTATTAGTAGCGCATATCTAAATAATCTTAGGTTAGCGATGTAGTTTTGGGAGCTCCCAACTAGAATCTCTGGTAATAAGACAAGTGCAAAGAGCTAAAAAAACGGCTGCCGGGAATATCGCTTCCATTTTAATGAAACTTCAAAATATTGTAGAAGGTACAAAAATAATAAAAACGTATTTTTTTATCTACAATATTAATTATAACGGGATGAGGACTGCCCCTAAACTTCACCTCTAAAAACAGTATTTTTGAGACATCTCAGGTTCTAACTGAGATATTTTTATAAAACAAAATAAAAGTTACTTTTTATTCGAAATGATGTTAAATTATGGAATTTTCACCCCCAAGGATATAGTCCCTTATTTTTTATTAGGGTAAACCATATATTGATGCACGTAATTTAATTCTAAAAATTACGAAATTTAATGGAATTGTTTGAAAATATTTTTTTCACAAATACCGTAAGTAATTTAAGTTGACAGATTTCGGGGTTTTTAAAATAAACTAATAAAAGAGGGTGAGCCACCTCTAAATACGTTTTTTTTTTAATTTCAAGTCAAATTGTTTCAAAGTATTTTTTGCACGAATACCGTAATTAACTCAAGTTGACATGTTTTGGGGTTTTAAAAAATGAAGTAGTAAAAGAGAGTGAGTCACCCCGAAATACATTTTTTTCAAGTCTCAAATTCTAACTGAAATATCCTTACAAAACAAAGTGAAAATTACTTGCTAGCTGAAGTGAGGATATAACATGTTGTTTCAACCCCATAGAGATCATACGTTACTTTTTATAAGGGTTAACCTTGTAATTCACTTACATAATTTGATTCTGGACATCACGATAATAAACGAAATTATTTTATAATATTTTTTTTTACGAATACATCTAAGAACCTTAAGTTGACGTATTTCGGGATTTCCAAAAGTAAACTAGGTGAACCACCCCAAATACATTTTTTAATATCTCTGTTTCTAATTAAGATATCTGTATAAAACAAAGTTAAACTTGCTAGTTATTCGACATGATATTAAACTATGGTATTTTCACTCCCAAGAATATTGTTCTTTATTTTTTATAAAAGTAAGCCGTCATTTCACACATATATTATTATTGTTAAAATTGGAAAATTTTGATTTAAATGAACGTTACAGAATTAGAAATTACTATTTGTCATGAATTATAATAATTTTAAGACATGAATGCCTAACCAATGAAATAAATTTATATTTTTTTATTAATTAAAAGAAAAAATTGCGGTAAGCTCTATAACGTTCCTATCAACTAAAATTTCGCAATTTTAAGAATAATTATAATTGTATGAAAAGACATCCTTCGAATGATATCCTCAAGGAAGTTAAACTAGAATACTCGTATTTTCATCCTTATGGGTGAAAATACTATAGTTTAGCTTCATTTCAAATAACAAATAATTTTCAATTGGTTTCGTAAAGTTACCTCAATTAGAACTTGAGTAAGTAATAAAATTTTTATAAAAAAATTGAACCGACATCTAAAAGTGCTCTAAAAAGTGAAAAATAACTATACATTTTTATATGAAATTGAACTTTTTGAAGTCGGCGCCAAACTAATACCTTTCAAATAATTTGGCACTGACATCAAAAAGTTCAATTTCGTATAAAAATTTATAGTTATTTTTCACTTTTTGGCGCACTTTTAGACGTCGGTTCAATTTATTTATAAAAATTTTATATTTCGATTTTTAGTTTTAGAATTCATTATGATATCCATAAATTATTTAAAGTAAGTACTAATCGATGTTAGTGTACCTCGCAATGACTCCAAGGTGGCAAAAAAGTACCCATTTTATCCAAAGTTATAAATCACCCTAAAGAGAAACCACTAAAAATTCTTTGGTTCTTAAAGTTTTCCAAATACCAGTAAAATTGTGTCAAACGAATATTTAGTCTGTCATAGTAAATCCACTATCTTAAATTTCAAATTAATTTTAGATTGGTGATATAAGCCCAAAACCTTTCAATATCGATGTTTAAAGAGCCTGAGATGTAAATTTCTTAGCTTCATATATTTTATACTGCATTTTGAGTCTGTATACGCCTCAAGAACCCCACAATATCAATTTTCAATATTTAAAAAAACCTGAGATCTAAATTTCTTAGCGGGATAGATTTTATATTGCATATTGAGTTTGTATACGCCTCAAGAACCCCAGAATATCAATTTTAGACAAAATCGGAATATGTAAAATTATCTGGCCCTCATATTGTATCTTGTCAACCTAATAGTAGTAAACAATTAACTTCAGATTTGTAATACACGACCCTGAAAACTTTCTAATTCCAAATCTGAAAAAATGCAAATATGGTAAAATTTTCAACTCTCCATATTGCATCCGCTATATTGAATTTCAAAGCCCCCTAGTACCAATTTGGGATGAAATCCAGAAATTTAAAATTTCTAGACTTGTATTCGCTATTTACATCGTCAAAAACGATTCTGTTACACCTTTGAACAAAATCGAAAAATGTAAAATTTTTAGTCCGCTATCTTGAATTTGCCATATTAAATCCTGAAAAAATACTTTTTAATTCATAATTTACACCCTCAAGAACCCCTTATATCAGTTTGGGACAAAATCGAAAAATGTAAAATTCTTAAGACACATATTGAATCTGCCAGATTGAGATTTTCAAAAAATATTTTTAATTCATAATTAACACTAACAAAAATACCCCAACATTGATTTTAGACAAAATCGAGAGATGTGGAATCTTTAATCTGCCATCTTGGATCCTTCATATTGAATTTTTTTAGAAATAATCTCAAATTCGTTATGTGCGACCCCAAAAACTCCCCCGTACCAATTTTGAAGAAAATCAGAGAAAATTGATTTTTTCGTCCGCCATATTGGATCCGCCATATTGAATTTTTTAAAAATAATTTTAGATTAGTTATGCGCGACCCTGAAAACTCTCTCGTACCAATTTTGGAGAAAATCGGACAAAATTGATTTTTTTGTCTGCCGTATTGAATTCGCCATTTTGGATTTTTTAAAAATATTTTGGAACCATTATGTGGTACCCCGAAAACTCCCTCACACTAATTTTGGAGAAAATCAGACAAAATTAAATTTTTTTGTCCGCCGCATTGGATCCGCCATATTTAATTTTTTTAAAATAATTTCAGATTCGTTGTGTACGACCCCAAAAATTCTCCCATACGAATTTTGGAGAAAATCAAACAAAATTAATTTTTATGACCGCCATATTATCAGCACTATCTTGGATATTACTTCACCAATTTCGTCCAAAAAAATATGGAATTACCGCAGCAACTTCCTGCACATAACGTAAAAAATTTCATTCAAATCGATGCCGCCTTTCCGGAGTAATCGGTGTACATACATAAAAAAAACATACATACTCGCCGAATTGAGAACCTCCTTGTTTTAGAATTTGGTTAAAAATAAGTATCTGGGGTGGCTCCCCCTCTTTTACTACTTTATTTTTAGAAGCCCCAAAACACCACAACTTTGATGACTTATGGTATTCGTGAAAAAATTATTTTCAAACAATTCTATTAAATTTCGTAAAATTTTAATTTAATTAATTAATTAATTAATTAAGTGCTAAAATATATTATTTACCATAATAAAAAATAAGGGATGACTCTTTGGCCGTGAAAATACCACAGCTTAATATCATTTTGAATAAAAAATAATCTTCATTTTGTTTTGTAGAGTTGCCTCAATTAGAACTTGTTTATTTTTGGAAACTCCGAAAGATGTCAACTTGAGTTAATTATGGTATTCGTGAACAAAAATATTTTCAAACAATCTTAATAAATTTCATAATTTTTAGAACTAAATTACATGCGCGAATAGATGGTTTACCCTTATAAAAAATAAGGAATGACATTCTTGGAGATGAAAACACCTTAGTTCAACATCGTTTCAAATAACAAATAATTTAAAATTTTAAATTTTGTTTTGTAAAGATAGCTCAATTGGAACTTGAGATTTAAGAAGAAAAATTATTTAGGGATGGCTCACCCTCTTTCACTAGTTATTTTTAGAAACCCCGAAACTCGTTAACTTAAGTTAATTATGTTACTCCTGAAAAAAAGAATTTCAAACCATTATTTTAAATTTTGTAATTTTTATAATTAAATTACTTGCGCGATATATGGTTTACCCTAATAAAAAATAAGGGATGATACCTTTGGGGGTAAGAATACCATATTCGAACATCATTTCGAACAACAGGTAATTTTCATTTGTTTAATAAAGATATCTCACTTAGAGCCTGAGATATTTCAAAAATACTGTATTTAGGAGTGAACTTTAGGGGCGAATTTCACCCCGTTAGAATGAATCTCTATAAATGAAAAAAAAATACGTGTCTCTTATTCTTGTATTCTCTATAACATATTGAAGTTTCACTAAAATCGGAGCCTGACAATTTAGATACTTTCCTTGATAGAAATAGAAAGCGTAACGAATGAATAAGAAGTCAAATAATATCCATAAGAATCACGAACTAGCAGCTAGATTATGATGGAAATGTGCCGGCTATAATGAACGCCTACAAGACCAACCATGGATGTACGAAATAAAAAAGTGGCGACATTGCCTTTGAAAAAGGTTCAGACTACAGGGCCGTAGAAATATAATATAGTAAAATATGCAGATTTCACGTGTCAAATAAAGGCTTGAAAATTTAACACAAATAGGATAGGCCTATATACGAATCGGATATAATAGAGGGAAGAACACAGAAAAAGAAGAAGAAAATAGAAATAATAAATACAGCTTAAAATAATTTAATTTAAATAATGTGTCACTGATATTAGAAACCGTCAAAAAATAAATTCTTGTAATATCTAATTCGCAATAAAATATGAGTATAACGAAATCAAAAAATCTCCAAAAAGGACTTATATTAACGTCTATATTAATAAATGAAAGCAATCAATAATTTACTTTCAGAAGCATAAGGCAGGCCAAAATCTATTCGTGAATATTTAACTCAACTTCAAAGTTATATTTTGTGTTAAATTTTTTAATAGATTTACTTAAATATTTAGATGGTAGCTTTTCCATAACATCGGAACGGAAACCTAGGAAGAAGTTTATCATAATTTTAATTTATCATGTATGTTATGTTCTACGAGACTTTCTATGCTCCTGAATTATACAGGGTCTCAGGAAAGAGCTTCAGATAATTTTATAATTTTATAAGGCAGTACCAAATATCACTACTTACATTATTTTTTTTTATTGGACAGATCACGATGATACTGATTTACCTAAAAGACAAAGTATATTTCTTCTCTAACAGAGTTGGTTTCTCAAAATTAGACAATCGCCATATATGTTTTATTTCCTCTGAATCTTAATTTACCCCTGTATTAATAAAATAAATATTTTTAAAACTTTTGCAGCATAGAGCAAAGAATACCAGTTTAAAAAAAAGAAAGACCAAAAACAAATTTCATCAAGAAAAAGAATTCAGCTGTACACCCTGTAGTCAATTTGTTGAATAATGATGGATTTTTCTCCATTCTTCTTCATTCACTTATTTCGTCGCACAGGCGTCTGTCCCTGTATCCGGTATATAAATCAGTTTCTGTTTCAGGATCGCACATTTCACGTCTCAAGGACATTTTTTCTCCTCAAAATAACGATTAGTGAGCAAGTTGAATGGTATTTTTTTCCGCGCTTGCTTTTTATTTCCTTCAGTAACGTACTTAATACAAATAAGTGATTTTAAGTGTTATCACCTAAGTCCTTTGTGGCTTTTTAAGGAGTTATCTTGAAAAATTACTCTTCAGAGGAATGCATAATTCTTCTTAGATACTAATTCAGTTGACTGAGTTGTCTGGGAGTCTTGTTGTGTCTGATCTAATCTCGTCACACCTCTATTTCTGAAAAAAAAAATAGGTTACCATATGAAACACTTTTTGCAACAAGGTAACTAATTCTAGTCACGTCAAGATGACCGATAATCTTTCATAACATTTAGGTGTGTTTCCATAAGCAAAATATTTACAATTTGTATGGTTGTTAATATATATTTAAATATATTTGTTTAGAGTTAAGCGAATGATTAGAGAGCTGCCGATTTGTCCATTTATTAGAAGTTGGACGACCTTAATATAAATTTAACCACCAGACGTATATGCCATTGCATTATTGAGTAGTTATTTGGAGATTTTTTTTATAAAAAAAAATTGTATCCCCTAATTCAATAACATGATCTAATTTTTAAACTGTCCTAAGTTGACAGTAAAGGATGTATTTTAGTTCAATAACAATAGACCGGCAGAATTAGCGTCCGGAAAAAAAATTAATGTTGATATACTTCTGACTACGTAGAAACCTTCAGAACTATAATAGTAATTATCTATTAACTTATGTCTCATGGGAGAACAAAATCTTCCGAAAAATGGATCCTGGTGGTATACTGATGGATCTCGATAAGATGAAAAAGCTGGAGCCGGAGTATTCGGCAAGACCACAGGAGTCAGAGAGTACTACGCTCTCGGACAATATGCGACAATTTTCACAGCGGAAATTTATGCTATTCTGCAGTGTGCCCATCTCTGTGAGAGGGACATAGACAGGAATAGAGTAATAAATATATGCTCAGACAGTAAGGCGCGACTGGTGCAAGGATGTACTAAATGATATGATAAGGAAAGGCTGCACAGACTCGTATGGGTCCTGGGTCACTCGGGCATACGCGGGAATGAGGAAGCAGACCGTCTGACAAAGTTGGGTTCGGCGATCGAACCGTACAGACCCCAACCAATATTACCTGTTCCAATTGCTATTGGCAAAAGGGAATTAAAATCGTTGCTGGAAAGCAAATTTATTAAACCATGGAGGGGAGCTCCTGGAATGAGGTGTGCTAAGGAACATATAACACGGCCTGGCGCACGGCGTACTAAGGAGGTTCTCTCCTTGCGAAGGAAAGAGCTGCGAATTGTGGTGGGATTGTTAACAGGACATTGTCACCTCCGGGGCCATCTTCATAGAATCGGTGTCGAGGGCGACCTGATATGCAGATGGTGTTTGGAGGAGGATGAAACTGTTGACCATGTTCTCAGAGGGTGCCCAGCACTCAACGGACCGAGACAGAGATATTTCGGAGATATAGTTTTGTTACCGGAAGCAGTTAGGCAAGTTCAAATAACGAGGCTGCTTGGATTCGCAAAGGCGATCGGCCTCGAATAACTTGCAGATATGGTGGGATGTAAAGGACCCAATGGAGACCTAGGCATCGATGATCTAGTATCACCACCCCTTTTTCATTCATTCATTCATTCATTCTTATGTCTCATTTTCTTTTTTGGGGAAAGTTTTTTATTTAACAATTAAGATCTGAATAATAGTTTTTTCGAGTTCTAGAAATAGCTATTATTTTTCAGTAAAAAAATTTCAGATAATTTGTTGGTTAGTTATTATAAAAAACATGTTAAAATGCCTGTCTTTTTCAATTGTTGAAAAATAATAGAAAAATATATTACATTAACTTTATACTACACCAAAAAGAGCCTCTTGTAGCATACAATAAGTGTGCCAAATTTGAAGTAAAAATATTTAAAACTTTTTGTACAATTACTTTATTGACAACTTTTTATGTTTTCCTTGCTTGTTTATTCTGAGCGATCTAGAGGCCGTACAGAGGTTTGCGAGTGCGCAAATGAAAACTTTAGACTTACACTATTAATAACAAAAAAGAACCAAATGAATTGTTGATTTTAAATTGTTGAAACAGGTAAACAAAGTTCTGGTTGGTTTTTTCGTTATAAACAAATACAAAAACTCTTCGACAATGGTTTATATCGAAATGCCAATAAGTGGAGTTGATAGCTGAGATTTTGGCGCACATTTTGAAAAACAAAATTTTGTATGACCCCTAAGAGAGCTTTTTTTTTAAATCGCGGCGGCGTAGTTTATTAACATTAATGGATTGTTTAAGTAAGAACTCATAAGAAGATGGTATGCAGCAGTTTTCAACTCAATTATCTCAAAATTGTTGATGTTGCAATAGTTTAAAGTTGCACCTACTCCGAGAGTCAGAAAGTGAGCAGTGAATGAAGACACTCTTTCAGCCTGCAGGGGGCGGAAAAAAACGTGACTCGGATCCTTTAAATTCGTTTCGCCGGAAAAATTTAGATTATCTTGGCGCATATTGGTCGTAGAACCTTTTTTTTATTCGTGATTTCTCGACCAATTATGAACGATGGATGATATGTTTTTGTAATGAAATTATTGTTAAACATAGCAATAAACAAATTGTTGCACTTTCAAACATTTTATGCATAATTACAATTTTACCGTACTTCCGTGCGTTTCAGATTGCAGAAAATTGTTAATGTGGTATACGACTAATTAGGAATATTAAAAATCAGATTAATTTTTAAATTCCTAATTAGGTTCTACAATCAATATTCGCCGAGATAATCCAAATTTTTCCGGCGAAACGAATTTGAAGCGTCCGAGTCACGTTTTTTTCCGCTTGTCCAGGTTGAAAGAACGCCGTCCTTCCACTGCTCACCTTCTAACTCTCGAAGTAGGTGCAACTTTAAACTATTGCTACATCAACCATTTTGAAATAACTAACTAAATAATCCCATATTGTTAAGAAACAATGCCGTAGCTTCGTTTTCACAAAATAGATTTTTTTTTTCAAATTGTGTGCCAAAATCTCAGCTTTGTCGTCTACTTATCGACATTTCGATATTAACAATTGTCGAAGAGTTATTCTATTTGTTTATAACGAAAAAACGAACCGCAAATTTATTTATCTACTTCAACAATTTAGAATCAACAATTCATTTCATTATTTTCTGTTGTTGTTAGCATAAGTCTCGAGCTTTCATTTTCGGACTCGTAGACTGCTGTACGACCTCTATATCGCTGAGAATAAACAATTAAAAAAAAATTAAAATAAAAATTAATTAACAAATTAATTGCACAAAAAGTTTTAAATATTTTTACTCCAAATTTAGCACACTTGTTGTACGCAACAAGAGCCTCCTTTCGGTGCAGTATAAAGTTAATCCAATATATTTTTCTAATGTTTATTAACAATTGAAAAAACAGCCTTTTTAGAACGTTTTCCTGCAATAGTTAAGGAAGATATTATCCGAGCTCATTTTATAGATATTTTCAATGCACATAATCCTTGTTTAAACCTTTTTTACTGAAAAACAATAGCTTTTCCTACAACCATCAAACACAGAAGATGCCAGATGAGATTTTGACGAAACGTCTGCAAACTTCTACAGAAAACCAAACCAACGAACAGATGTATTCCCGGATTAATACTGAATCATATATATATATATATATATATATATATATATATATATATATATATATATATATATAATATCTTCATTTGGTATACGTATATAATAACTATTAACTTTTCAATAACAGTTACTGAGAGATCCTTCTTTATAACCTGTATAAATATATAAATATGGATTTATTAACTTATTAACCAAGCCAGACTAAAAATAAACTTATCAGGTAACTTGCTTACTTTATTTAAATAAAGCGAAGTATCAAGAGACCTGGCTGGCGGTAGATAATTAAAATTTTCAAACTTTTCCAGCTTTTCGTGATAAATGAGAAATTTCTAAGGGCAATTTATATGTGAGTTTTAGGGATAATACAACCTGACGTGCATATGACGAATGTGTGCATTGCCGATAGTGACAGCTAAGTCATTTGGGAAATATCAACTCTGTTTTATAATTTTATTCAGACTATCCATACGTGTCATATCTTTTTAAGTATTATGTATTAAAGTTGAATATCGCCTAGTGGCATTTATTTAATTTATATAACAATGTATAATCAAA
The DNA here is from genome assembly GCA_034092305.1 of Diaprepes abbreviatus. Taxonomy (NCBI): domain Eukaryota; kingdom Metazoa; phylum Arthropoda; class Insecta; order Coleoptera; family Curculionidae; genus Diaprepes; species Diaprepes abbreviatus. The sequence goes on along the minus strand of JASJET010000036.1, from coordinate 9,799,265 downwards.
TTGTTATGAAATATATTTTAGACTTTAACCTTTAAATATGTATTTAGTGATATGAATTTAATGACACACTACGCTATTTTAAGCACAGTGAGTAAGTAGTTAAATTAACACATTTTTTTAGTTACTCAAATATTATAAAACATCTGTTAAGTTAAACTTAAATGTAATTTTTACTAATTTTGAAAACACTTAAACCACTATAGTTAACTTCAGTACAGGTCCGGATCCAGCCGCTCTCTTTGGGAGCAAAGAAAAGATCGATATTACCCCCCCCCTCCTTTGTATAGAAAACAGTGCAGTATGACAAGAGAAAGCGAGTTAACAGTATTAATTCAGTGTGGGAGTGGGGGAGGCGTTAGATCCACGTTCCTAATGCAGTAAGCAAGGGAGTAGATTTTTTCTGAATTCAAAGCCATTGGGGGAAGGTGATCGCTCCCCTTGGATCCGCCTCTGCTTTAGCATCTCAAACAAAATACAATTTTAAATACTGATTTATTCCGTTGACCAAATTAAATACAAAATTAGAGTGTGGCATTATTACTTGGGTGTATTTTATAGCTATGTTATGAAACTTTGAATACTAAGTAATAGTAAAGATAGGTACAATTATTTAGCTAAGCGTACTCAAGAGAAAAATTAACGAAGAAGTTATTGAAACTGTAATAAACTGAAACGATGGGTACAAACAATCAAAATTTCTTAGAAATTTACTTAGCTCAGCAGGATTAGTCGTAGTTTATTCATTTTCCATAAGGAAATGTCGACGCTTTAATGAAAAAAAAAAAACGAAGGCATCACAAGCTCCCTTTGAACTCTTGAGTTTTTCTGAAAGTTTTTAGTACAAATCGCACGTAAACAGCTTTTTTAACACCACTAAAAATGTGAGTTGAAACAATTCATGCATTATATTTATAAACGTATTCTTTTTCAAGTGCCTTATCTAATGCGGAAGTTGGCGATGGTGCTTAAAAGCTACCTCTTACTAGATGTATATGATCTACACCAAACTCTGCTCCACTTTTTAATAAAATAGGTCTCTTCGCAGTAGTTTCCAGTTTCCTTTTACGTAACTGTGTTGTGTAATGTATGTGATGAGTAAAAGATCTTGATATTATTCGTAATCGATCCTAACGACTAAAGACATCCTCTGCCAGTACTGGGCCAAGCAGCAAACGAAATTTTTCAGAAAAATTTCTTTGCCGACAGTCAGCCTTGAACTAACAACCTTTGGTTTTTCAATTTCAGCAAGAAGTAAAGAAATCCATCTGTCGTATCCAAATAGTTGCTATACATGTATTCTCCTTTCAGGCAGATGAACGAAAAAACACACACAAACAGCCCATTTCCTGCAAATACCACTGTGGTTTTTTCTCCATACGCGTTTTGATCCCTCATGGTCTCGTCAGCGGAACTGTATCGGACCGAGAGCAACATTCGCAGGAAACAACTGATACCTGAAACATAAATTCCAAGGAATGTCGGTAGGATATTCCAAACCTGCCACCTACCGACATCGAGGTTGCTGACGAAACCATAGCTTGGTCGAAGCGCGTATGGAGAGAGGACCAAAATGGTATTTGCAGGAAATGGGTTGTTTGAGTGTTCTTTTCTTTTATCTGCCTGAAAGGAGAATACATGTATAGCAACTATTTGGATAGGGCAGATGGATTTTTTTTACTTACTGAAATTTTGATTTTTTAAAAAATTTTGTCACTACTCCGGTGATTCATAGATGTCATTCTACTGGCGATGTTTTTCAGTTTGACATCGAAGTGGGTAGGTGGCAGGTTTGCAATATCCTACCGACATACCTTGGAATGTATGTTTCATATATCAGTTGTTTCCTGCGAATGTTGCTCTCGGTCCGATACAGCTCCACTGACGAGACCATAGAGTGATCAAAGAGCGTATGGACAGATGATCAGAGTGGTATTTGCAGGAAATGGGTTGTTTATTTTTGTTTTTTCCCTATATCTGCCTGAAAGGAGAATACATGTATAACATCCTTTGACTTGATTCGACCTGAGTCCGCCAGAATAATGTTATAAGTAAACAAATATAATAACAGATTTGTGGTTTCGTCCTTTGACTTTATCTCTTAGTCGTTTTTTGGATTGATTAAATATAGACCAGCTGAAACGAAACACCGAAAATGCTTCAGAGTTTGACTAAGTCGTATACGAAGATATTAAATTTGATTACAATTCAGCCATTAGCCTTTGCTTATGACATCTTATCGCAAAAAACATGAAGTAATGTCTTTACAGAGTAACAGGATTTTGAACGATGTTATGGACTCTTTATCAGAATACTCAAACAAACATAAAATTGTCAGTTATGATAAAAAGGAAAGTAGTCAATGGATAACGTGAAATTAGCACTAAACAATAATTTTTTAGAAGATAAATTTAAAGAAAATAACCTTAAAGTAAGTAAACATTGGAAAAACACTAGAAACACCTTTTTTAAAAAATTAAATTGCTCAATTATTTTAAATTGTCACTTATTAACGAAGCTACAAGGAAGTGAAAAAGAGAGGTGGCCTTTTAAAAATAAAAGATCATATGGAAAATATTATTGACAATAATCTGGAGAAGACCGATATTTTGAACAATTTAAAGTAAACAAAGTAAATAAATTTAAACCAACTTTACCAAATTCATTTTATCTGAGTTTAATCTCCGAGTCAGATTTAATTTGGCATATTAAAAGTTTAAAAAACCACTCAGCGACCGATTTTAACAATTAATCTGTTGAATTTATTAAAAATCTCATATTCAAATGTTAAAACCATCGCTATTTATTATAAATTTAATTATTTAACTAACAAAATTCCTTCATATCGGCTAAATTATAGAGTAATATTTATCATTAGAAATTTTTCAGAACTTTTTGGAAAATGTATTAGACAAAAGCTCGTAGATATTTTTGAAAAAAATACAGTCTTTGATAAGCAAGGTGCTTTTCAAAAATATAAAAGTACATACGAAACTATGTTCTACTTAACCAATGAAATTTTACAAAATATAAGTTTAAATAAAAAGTGTTTAAAAGTATTCCACAAAATTCTTCTAAAAATACTGCAAAATGTTGATGTGAGAGGTGGCTTTCTGGAGTTTTTTGCAAACTACGTTTCAGGCGGAGAACAAAAGGTTAAAGTTAATAATATTTTTAATAATTTCCAAGAACAAATATGGGGTGTTCCCAGGAGCTGGCGATGCTTATGCGAATGATACAGCCTTTTTTTATGATGAAATAGGGAAAAATGTGTATAGGGAAGTGAAAACTGGCCTAAGTATAGTTCAGGAATACCTGAAAGGAAGTTTGTTTAGTCTAAACGTCGAAAAAACTAAATTTTTTATGTTTTCATAAATTTTATTAACGCTGAGATATACTAACAAAAAAACTTTGCTAAAGTTATACTATTCTTGAGCCGAGCCTGTACTTAGGTATTGTATTATTTTTTAATGATCTGCTTGCACGAAAACTATAAAGAATCTGGCAATATGTCAAATAAAATTATAAAAATAATATATTATATAAACGCAATTTTACATATCAAACGCAACAATTATACCCAAAGATAAAAATTAAATTTAAGTCTTTACACTGGCATGCGTGTTTGATATATTTCTTCAGGAATTTAGAGCTTTTACAGCAGCATATATATAATTATAATACTCGATTCACACAAATAAATCAGTTTCTATACCTCTTAGCTCATCCGACGTTGTGTATTATAGGGTGCTAGTAGATTTAGTTTGTCAAGCTTCTCTCTTTTAGTAAAAGTTATGACTGGTTTTTCAAGGATTTACCCTAAGGTGATTAGATCCTCAGCATACTCCTGGTTATAATATTCTTAGTCGTTCAGGTTTACCAGAATTTCGTCGACCACCAGATCTGTCAATAAGAGGGATAAGAACCCTCCATATTGGCAGTCTTTAGCTACCGACATCTTCAAGGATTTCTCCAACAAATTTTACTGTGCTCGTCTGCCTTGTAGTATATTTTATATCAACATGCTTAAAGTGTCTTCATTTCCACGTCTTCTGGCGGACGTTGTCATAGACTTAGAGGTATGGTCGAACGCACCTTCAATATCAAGGCCATTTATTCTGGCTTTCATCAGCATAAAATACAAGGGATAGATTTTATAGATCTGGAAAGACGCAACAGATGTTAAAATAATTTTACAAACATAACACACATTGTCGTTTAACTTATCCCGAACAAAACAAGGAAAAGTGCAATCCACCAATCACTGATTAAAAATGGCAAAATGATAACAAAACACGTTAAAATCTAAAATTTACTAATCACTGATACTACAAAAAATTTGAAATTTCTGGAAAATAAGTTAACACAAACTTTAAACTTTCACAGCACATCTTAGAAATTTTTATTTACAAAGAAATTCAAAAAAAATAACACAAATTTAAGAAAGTAAGACAAAATCATATTTAGAAAACTAACATATTAGGTGACAATACTGATGAAAATTAGAAAAACTTCTGATTGGATTGAATATCTGATGAGTGGTAAAATTTCTGACTGGGTAAATAAAGTTATTAGTTTGGATCCAAGTTTTGCAACCCCCCTAGCCCGGACAACATTCCTATTCACGAAATCCTTTGTAATGTCGAAAATTCGCTAAAAATACTCAACTCAATATTGGGGGCAATTTAAGTTTAAAAATAGACAATAAATTTTTTTTTCCAAAAAAGTTTTAAAAAACAAAAATTCTCATAAAGGAAGTAAAAATTTAAAAATGCAACGACCTGACAAATCAATACAATACTAATCATGTTTGAAAATGAATAACACACGCGAAGCCCACCAGAATCTATGGTTTGTCATGGTTCCATAAAGAAAGGACACCATTTAGGCCAATTGTCTCTTGTATATAATCAGCTTTTGAAAAACCATAAAAGCACCTAAAATCTATTGTGTAAAAAATCGTAAATCTAAATAAACACTATTCAGGGTATCCGTAAAAATGTGGTAAATCTCCTAGATATAAAAAAAAACACGTGAAAGAAATAGTATAAATTCATATAATTTTTTTTCGTATAGGTCTCCTTTTCGGAGATATGGGCTCCCAAAGAGCTGCAATGGAATCAAATATTTTACATATAATTATTGAACCACCAGGTATATTTCAATATTTTTTAATATAATGTATACCAAGTAAGACCCTTCAAATTACTATTCAAAAAAGTGTTGTAAATTACTTGCAGCTGCAGGGACAGACTAGCTTTGACACCCTAGACTCCATTTTTTACGCCCTGTATAATAACAACTTTCGATAACGTTTTTTATATACCTTTAACTATTGATTAAGAATTAGACACTCACCATTCAGGTCGCTATTCCTAACTTTTTTCGAAAAAATGTCGTTTTATTTACATCATATATTCGGCGTATTTCGATAAAAGATAGATCTTTACTCCCATCAAATCTACAACCTTCAACCTTATGACAAAAAAAAATCAATCCAAAATTAGAGTTTACCTCTTTAGTTAAAAACGTCTAATTGCAATTCGACCTAGGTTCGCGAAAAATGTGTGTTTTATCGAAAGAAATAAATATCCTGCATTTTAGAACTTGTAAACTTTCACATCTCTGACACATTGATTCTTTACTTGGATACTAATTAACTGATTTCTGGATTTCGTAGTAAAATTAATTGTGAAATAATTAGAAATATGAAATGCACGTTTTTTGAGTATGCAGATATGCATCTGATGTATGGTCGTGCATCTTGCAATTCTTTGGAAGCTAGGAGGTTAAATCACGACAGATATTCTAATCGTACCCTTCCAGATCAGAAAACATTTCAACGAGTTGACCAATGTCTCAGGGAGAATGGTAGGCAATTCCATTTAATAAGATAATATCATTAAATTTCTCCTTAATTTTGGGAAATTTTAGGAAAAGAAGTACTGATGCTGATCAGGGAAGAACAGTACGTACGCTGCAATTAGAAGAAAATATTTTAAGTGCTGTAAATGATACTCCTTCAACGAGCACTCCAAAAGTTACCAGCTCAGTTTAATACATCGAAAACAATAGTACATGAAGTTCTTCACAAACAGCTCTTACATCCCTATCATTTAAGAAAAGTGCGTCAACTGATTCTTAAAGATTGTCTCATAGAGTGCAGTTTGCAAACTGGTTATTAAATCTTATTTCGACCATTCGTATTGCCGGCACGACTGAATAGAAAACTTTATTTGGAGTTTCTCCAAAACGCTATTCACGGTTTAGAGCACTTACCATTTGAAGCCCGCCGAAATATGTATTAGATGCACGATGGAACACCACGTTATTTCAGCGTTGCTATGCGGGGGCACCTGAATAACCTATATGCAAACCTTTGAATAAGTAGGGGAAGACCGAGTTCCTGCCCTCCTCGATTTCATTGTGATCAAATCAGGAACAATGCTGAGTTAATGTAGTAGGTACAGCAGTCCTCAATTCGTCGTGCCCGCGAATATATCAGACTTCACGGAGCTCATGTTGAACATACTTAAAAAGTTTTAAACTAAGCAGTTAGTTCAACGTTTTATTGAAACCATGTTTACAGGGAAAAATTCCTCTTTTCGTATTCAACCCGACATAAGTTAGGACACTAACAGTGTAAATATAATGACGTTTTGTCGAAAACGGTTAGGATTAGGGACATGAGTGAAGAGAACTTAATTTTTAGTCAATAGTTAAAGGTATATAAAAAATGTTGTCCAAAGTTCTTATCATACAGAGAGT